>JAMKCH010082756.1:0-10658 GCA_023653785.1 Ophioderma brevispina | reverse complement strand
TTCTGAAGGGGGGGGGGCGGAGCAACCGTCACTTTTTCCTCTTTCCATTTTCTTTCCCCCCTTCCTTCTCTTCACTCTTTTTCTTTCTATTTTTCTCTTCCTTCTCCCTTTTTTCATTCCCTGTTTTTGTTACCCTTCCCGATTTTTTGTGTCAGGGGCGCAGCTTGCCCCCGCCCCCCACTGGTTACGCCACTGGTTATGGGGTAAAAACTGTAAAATGGTGAAAAAGTCAATTTTGGTGTGTACATGTCAAAAGTTAGAAGTTGCTTTGACTCAAGTAATATGTGGTGCAAATTGTTTCCCTAGCTTTAAGGATTTAATTAAGCAATAGTTTGCCTTATATGATGTGATTAGTTTTCACGTTATCAAACAAAATAGGTCACAAGGTCATAGGTCAATATAATCCAATAGCTACCAACAGCTGTTGTTTTTATTCGCCATTTTGGTTAACAACCAAACACGTAAGAAAGTCAAACTATTCCTATATTTCATTCTATGAGCTGAACCAACATTTTGAACCACCTTTTACAAAAAATGGAGGAACTTTTAATTTTTTACCCCTGAACAAACCAAAAATTACTTTTTCACAATTTTTACAGTTTTTACACCATAACTCCAAAAATATAAGATAAAGGTAGTATAAACGGTACCTTTTTTGAATCCTTGTAACCAGATAAACAACATGGTGTGCTTTTCAATACAATCGGAACATTATAAAATGATTAACTTTGTGTAACCTTGAAATCCAAGCTGGGGACATAAGAGGGGTGTGGCAAGTGCTTCCATCAATTTTTTCTGATTATCAATACCAAAATTCACAATTTTATCCAGATTTGCACACTCACATGAGATCTGTGCACTACAGTCCCCAATATTGGTAAGACAAGGAATATCAATTCAATCAAACGTTGCTCTTTTTTGCTATACTTACCGGTAAAATCTATGTTGAATTGTATGATATTTGGAAGTTCAGATGTATCATGTGCCGTGCACTTCAGCATTGAACCTTGATGTTCAGGATACTCTAAAGTGTGTTCGTCAGTGACCAAACTGTCAAATCGGGTATTGGAGCCTACTATGAAAGGGCCAGCAGTCTTCTCGTCTCCTGGCTTGTATGATTTTTCGGGTAGGTCCAATTCGAATCTAACCAAAGGAGTATCATCGTAATCGACTGCCTCACACCTGAATTCATACTCTATACGGCGGCTATATTCAGGATAAATGCCATTAAAATCCAGTATTTCTAGACCTGTTCCATCCGGTGAAATTATATTGGTTGCCTCTGTAATGTTTGCAAATCTCACCAATATGCGACTGTGAAGCTTTTGGTTAAATTTAGCAATTCTATCTGTAGATTATAAAGAAACCAAACTAACAAATAAAAAAGGAACGGGATTATTCTCAATACTGACCGTTGAAATGTCACCTCCTCCTCTTGGCTTAGATTAGAACCATAAAACAAGACTTCAAAATAAAATGGTTTCTAGACAACATCGACCTGCTGATTCAAAATCTCGATGACACCGCCTTGCCATCCTTGAGCATTTGTGATAGGGAAGGGGCAGTGGCAGATTTAAGAGCCAGCAGTGTCAGCAGCTGCTGACAGGGCCCCCCTAAAATATTGCTCTCAGCCCCCCCGGACACACCTTAGTTGCACTAAAGTGGGATATTGCGTTGCTTCTTAACACTAAAGGGGCCACCTTAAGCTGCTGACAGGGCCCTTTTTCTTAAATATGCCACTGGGAAGGGGGTGTAATTAACAGAGGTAACATTTGTAAATGCTTCTTACGGGGTTAAATGTGTACACATTCAACTGGTCCAAAAAGATTACAAAAATCTATTATCTACAACCTTTTGTACTTGCACAACAGGCCAAAAACTGTTCACGGTCATCATGGGGTAAATAACATGATCCAAAGTCGTTTCATATGGAGTGTTACAAGAGGTAATATACATTTACTTTAATATTTAGCAGTGACTGTGTTCCTAAACAAATAAAAAAAAAAAAAAAATATCTGTGGATCAAATCAGTATTTTTTACGAGGCGGTGGCTAGCCAAGAAGTAAAAGCGATACCGTGACGAAAATCATGATTTATTTAAATAGGACCAAGATCTTCTGATCCAAAACCGTGGGAGCGGAAGAAACAACTTACGGTAAGGGTTACTTCTTAATTTTTATGTATGGAATTAACGGCGGGACGTTTTTCCAATGTTGCGAACGAGGCTGAGAGATTAACATATTTGAGCTTTTCAGATACATACATTGTGCATACTGCTCTAAATTATTGAATGAGGAAGAATGGAAAGGATCAGTTTGACATTGTTGGAATAGTGAAGTAAGGCCACAAAAAGGAGAAGGATATATCACCCGTAAGATGAGTGGTCACATCTCTACTTCAAGCGGAAGAAACAACCTGTCACAAAGGAGGGGTTCATATAACAAGATATAGCCAGGTATAAGTGTCAGTGTGCAAAGGGAATTTCAGAAAGAGTGGTCAGCTGTCAAGATCAACAACAAGTACCTCTAACTATAATCCAAGCTTACGTTCCACCAACAAGCAGTGCTGATGAGAAGTAGATGCTGTGTATGAGGAAATAGACAAGCTAGTCAGCAGTAGCAAGAAACCACTACAATATCATAATTGGCGATTTCAACAAAGGTTCGAGTGGTAACCAAGGAGAGCATGCACAGGTAACTTTGAGCTCGGAGTGCGGAACAGCAGATGACAATCTCATCAACTTTGCTGAAAGACATCGATGGAAAATCATGAACATTTCTACGACATCGCCCAAACAGGCGATGGACATGGATCTCCCCAAACGGAGTCACGAAGAATGAAATCGATTACATCCTTACTGACAAGCCCTACACTTCTCAGCTGATCAGTCCATAATAAGTTAAACACAGGCAGTGACCACGCATGCTTCGCATCCTCCGTTACGATCAACACCAAATAGAGAGAGCAAGATGTATAGACAGAAGAAACCCCAATGCAGAAGCACTCATGGGTGGCCGGCTGTGGAATTTCAACTGAAGTTGTCCAACAAGTGTGAGGTATACAGTTGGCTTCATGCATCTCGACACACAATGCGAAGTACCATCAATTATGCAATTAGGGAGATTGCGGTAGAAAAGGCTGGCCAGAGATAAGTCAACAAGACCTGAAAAGCTCTGTCGGAAAACAAAACAAACTGAGGGAGAACAAAGACAGATGAAGAGGAGTGGAATGGAAAAATCAAACATGTAGAATACACTGAGATTGCAAGACCATTTAGGCGATGTATGAAGAGGAACTTCATCATTACAACGAGCAAGAACAGTGAAAGCTTTGAAAACAACAAAAGGACTTAAATCAGCAAGATGAAAACAGGTCTAGGAGGAACACATATAGCCCTGTAGGGGACGATGGCACACTCAATGAAGATCTCGATAGGAGGGTCAAAAGATGTGACAGAGTTTTACACCAACCTCTACAGCCCCAGGCAACCACAGCGAAAAACCTTTTGGAGTCATTGTACCCAAAAGGGAAACACCAACCCCTTCCATCATGCGTCAAGAAGTAAGAGCTGCCAAAAGAAACTAAAGCGAGATAAAGCCCCTGGAGGGGGTCCGGGGGGGGGGGCCTGGGGGGTGGATAGTATTAACAGCAGGGCGTTCTTTCAAGATGGAGGTGAGCCCATTGTGAGGTACTTACAAAGCTATTAAACAGATGGCCTTACCGAGGGCAAGAGTCCCCAGCCACCTGGAGGAATGACATCTGTAGTTATTTTCCATAAGAAAGAAGATACATCGACATCAAAACTACAGAGCCAATAAGAATTCTACCTGTAATGTACAAGTTATTCTCACAGGATACTGCTGAAAGAATGCTGAACACAACCTCTGGAACAACACCAACCAAGACCCCAAGCTGGTTTTAGACCAGGGTTTTCTACCACTGATCACATACATGTTGTAGCCAGTACAAGGAAAGCCTAATGCAGGAGTTTTTTTTTTTTTTTTTTTAAGATCCGCTCAGCTTGCCTTGTTGGGGGGACTATGAGAAGGCGTTTGCTCTGTTGAATTCAAACCTCTTCACAGAACTTGAAAACCAAGGAGTTGACAAGCCTACATCAGTCTCTTACGTGACCTTTACATTGGTGCCCTTTTCCACCCTAAAGCTCCAAAAGGACAGTGACAGACAAGCTAGAGAGGGAGCAAGACAGGGAGACACTATTCAACTAAACTCTTACCTCATGCCTTCAAGATGCCATCAAAAAGGAGATTAATGTGAAGGAGAGGACTCAACATTGATGGTGAAAACTCTCTCACTGATCTTTGCCGACGATATTAGTCCTGATCGCCAAAGTCACCAAAGAGGAATTGAGAAAGCATGCTAAATGACATACACAGCACCAGACAACTGTCGGACTCAGCATGCATGTTGGGAAAACCAAAGTGCTGTTTAATGACCAACAACAGCGAAATCCACAGAATAAATGTTGACGGGAAAGGCATGAAAGAGGTCAAACAGGTACATTATATTGGGAAGTACAGTGATGACATGCTGGTGACTTACTGCTCTGAAATCAGAAGGAGAATTGGACTAGGCTGGGAAGCATTTCCAAAAGTGGAAAACATCATAAAATAAGAAGACAAGTATGGAGCTAAAGAGAAAGGTGTTCAATGAATACATTCTTCCTGTTATGCATACGGCAGTGAAACGTGGGCGTTGAATAACACATGATGGATCTGCTTGCAGTGCACAGAGGAAGATGAGCGAATCATGTTGGCATCAGATCCAGCAACAAAGGGAAACTGCTGGATCCGATCACAGACAGGAGTTAATGATATTATCGACATGCATTAGGAGTGCCAAAATAGATGGGCAGGCCATGGTGCCCCTAGACTGCAGGATAAACAGGTGGACCAACAGAGGGACATGAGTGCGCCCCCGAGAATGGACCACTAAAGCCAGGACGTCCAAAAACCAGATGGCGAGACGAAATCGCAAAACAACTTGGACCAACTTGGACACGAATGGCCAAAGATAGAGATTTGTGGAAGCATTCAGGGAGGGGGGTCATCAATCGTGAGTGATCAAAGCCCTGGATATGGATATGCGATATGGATGGCTCTAAATATAAACAATAACAATCGCTGATTGACCAATATTATGAATAGGATTCAATGTTACTCTTTTTGATACAATAACATATTAAAGGGGATATGAATATGAAGTTTTCATCTGGATGGATTGGCCGTCACCCCAACACACCATCTGTACCATACATAACGTGTTCTTGACATTTTATTCAACAGCGCGACAAATTGAGCCAATTTTTTGAAGAATTTATGATTCTAAATTTTTTACCCAAGAATGACATGACCCGTTCACTAATAGCTCGTCACAGAACCCTAGATTTTATCGGAAGGGGTCAACATTTTGGATACTAAAGAAAGCTATATTTTTTAATCGCCCTTGTGAAATCTTAGCGGCTAAAGGGTTGTTTGGTTTGGAAGTTTTGAGCAAAGATGTGCCCTATATTCTATGACGGGCTTAAAAATAACGTTTTAGCTCTCACGTCAAAACGGATTGCAATATCGGCGCGAAAACTTGACTGATATGATTTTGGGGGAGGCCCTTCTATAAGATGAAACTTTTAATTAAATCGGCCACCCCTTTTGGTTTAAGAGTAAAACACCGGGGTAATTACAGGGGTTTTTGAATCAATCCCACAATGCCCATTGCCCCCTATGTTATTATACTGGTTGGTGTACAAACTTATGTTCGTACTTCGGGATAAAAAGAGTTCAAAAGTTAAGAACCACAGGACACTTCATAATCATGCTAAAAATTACTAGTACTAATGCTTTATGGGCGAAAATGAGCATAGAAGTCAAGATGTTGTGTTAAGCATAGAAATTTTGGGGCCCTCACATTGAACTGTTGAGGTGAAATTTCCCAAATCGGTTGTGGAGATGAACTCATACACCTTTAGGTAATATCTGTCCTATACAGATATAACACAATATACTTTCTCCCTAGGACCAGGTGAACATATCTATATAACTTTTAAGGGCACACGTGGTCCAGGGGATACGACAGCTTATGACTCGTGGTTAAAGGTAGTGGGTTCGAATCCCACACGACCAATGGGGTCGTGCACTTGGGCAATGCATTTACCTCATTGTCTCTCTCAACCCAGCAGTGAAATGGGGAGCTGTGGGGGATATCACAATCTAAGTGCTAATAGGTGTGCGCTAGTGGCCTGGCAGCAAAACCTTAATGAAGCGACATGATTGACGATTTCCTGGTGGTAGCGTAATAATAAGGCCGGGCGCCTTTGTATCTTAGATAAAAAGCGCCAATATAAACCGTGATTATTATTATCTTTTACCTCCTATGAAACGATTTAAAAATTACCCTGTTAACCCCCCCCCCCCCCAATCTCTAAATGCTCCAGGATGATAGGTGCCTCATAAAAAATTTTGAATCAGCTTGGCTCAATATTTCTAGAAAACATCAAATACTAGTCCCAGAATCTTGTACACGGTCATTATGCCGTCTACTGCTGTTCTAACATTGGGAGTTTCCATAACCGAAAACCCATCGACACACTTTTTTTCTGAAAGACTTATGAATTAGGAAATCTTAACGCGAATAAACATATGCTTTATTTGTGAAGTTATGATTAGTACGTGTGCTGAAAAAAATGTGTCAGCTGGGTCAGGTTACAGAAACTCCCATAATATTAGGGAAATCATGTATTAACATTGTTTATTGAAGGCTTAGCTTACTGAAGTTCAACTTACTGAATACTTTCAGGTATGTAGTAGAGAGAACAGTACACCGTCCAACAACGGAGTCATCATCAGGACATTCACTTAGCCAATATAGGCCACCAGCGTCTGTGGCGATATTTTGAAGCTCAAATTCAATGTGGGTTGGTGTAATCACTGGCGATGAAGCAATATCAGATGTGCTATACCTTACCAGGGATCCATCACGAGCCTCAAGTAAATTACCGTCGTTGCTTACGTCCTTAGGAGGAGTCAGACCATGAATGATAACTTGGCGTGTACCAGGAGAGCTCGTGTAAAGGAAGGAGAACATGACCGTGTCCCCTGTGTGAGCATGGTGAATTTCAACTGCTAAGGACACTAGAAAACAACACATAAGCCCTGTGTAAGTATTTTAAGGGCGCACCGTTAGGCGCAGTTCTCAGTGGGAGCTGGCAGACATTTGTAACAGATCCCGAATACAAAGGTATGAGTGATTAAATCTGTAGCCAGTAAGACAGAGACACCTGAAACGTAATTCTTAAAGAGACACTGGCACATTTGAAAATAGTGCGCCCTCTAGATATTTGCATGGTTGTAAAGCTTTTATATATATTAGCCCTTACCTGAAATTATTAAGCCCAAATCAGCGCGCTTATGGGTAAACAGAACGATTTTATAATTAAAGGGATTAGCAGCGATATTGTGAGAGAATCGAAAAATGTGGAAATGCATTTGTTTTAACTTATAAATCAGGGATAAGTGTGTACAATTCCTTATAACTGCTTTAATGTAGAAACAAACCACCAAATAGTGAAAAAAATGAAGTATTTGAGGAAATTTGTCATTCCCTTCTCCCGCGAATAAACATACAGCGATGACATCTCAAAATCTACAATAAACAGCTGATTGTGGTTTACACGAGCACAGAATAAACAAAGATCAATAATGTTTGTGTTTGAGGTCAAACTGTATTGATCATGGTGCACAATACCACGCTTAAAATCTGGGATATTCACCGAGAAAGGCTTTTTTTATCTCAAGTCAGAATTTTGATACGCACGTATAGAAATTAAAGAATCAGATAAAAAGTACTGCCTTGTTTTTAATACACATATTTCAAGCCAACCACTTGCAGGTTATGTTTGCATATCCATGCCAGTAACATAATACAAAAATATGAATTTTGATGATTTTTTCTATGTTTCGGATTAGCAAATCGCTGCTAATCCCTTTAATGTCGCCTTCAACATGGCATTGAAATGGCGTGTAACGCAAGAAAACACACGCTAGAGTTGATTCTCACGGCATGCAGCTTGTTTGACCGGTCTGTAACCTTTGTGGTTTTAATATCAATGAGTATGTGTCTATGATATTCATGTAAATAGTTGTAATTGTTGATTAAAACACGCCAAACCTTAAAGTTAGCCAACAAATTCCCTGGATGTCTTTAACCTATTAATAATGGCCCTATCTGTTTTGTGGCATGTTCTTTTTATGTGTAATTCGATCGTATCTGTAAGAAATTCGTAATTTTGTATTTTCGGTCCGGAAACGGACAGAAATTACAGCATAGTGGCCTACGGGACCGTGGGAAACACGCATTAGCTCTTAACACAAACCCGCAAGATCGGGATCAACTCAAATTTAGTGAAAAAGCTTTTCTCAACGATATCTAGTGAAACATGAATAAACAGAAGGTGCTGGAATCACGAAATACACCTTTTAGGAGGGGATCTTTGCAAAGATTACACAGGGGTCCTTTTCTTTAACCGAAAGTTATGCAGGGGTGAAATTGAAAGTTGCTCCAATTTGGATACAAATGGTGCAAATTGGCGCCCATAGGATTAAAGTAAGGAATAGTTTTGAGTGTTTCAATTACTTGCTTAACAAAGTAGGGGAAACAAGGTCAATCCCAGCTATAGCAATAATTTTTTTAAAAATCCTAAACCAGGTGAGCACGTCTATACACCTTTTATCCCGTATGAAACGTTTACAAATTTGACCCCCGTTAATCCCCCCGCCTTTTAAGATAAAATAATAATAAAGCGCGCAGATAATCATAAATAGCGCCGCTATGAGACAAGTTGAAAATGGCCAAAATTTCATATTAGCATTTCGTGCAGACTCATTTTGCAAGGTTATATGCAAGGTCTATTTGTTCTACCGCTAGATTATAGTAGATTTCAAAATAAAACAGTTTTAGGTCTGTTCATTCACGTGAGTGGTAAGTGGAACTATTTTAACGGCCACAGGTATAACGTTAATGATACTCATATAGTATTATTACACCTCATGAATATTCACGAACATAACTCATGAACATAATCATGCTATCTCATTGGCTGATTCCTATTACGCGAACTATTTCCCTAGGGAAATAGATTGAACTGTTTCCCTACAACCTCGTTCCCAGAGTCACGGTGCGGTGTAATAAAACAAATACTACATGGTTTATATCGGGAAATAGGGCACACTATTTTCCCTTGGTACTAACTACGGGCCAATCACCCCGAACCCGAAGGGTGAGGGTGATAGACCCATAGCCAGTACCTCCCTCTAACCATGTAGTATTTGTATAATATAGCCTTTAAATAAATCTTTGCCTAAAATGCATTATTTCACATCTATCAAATATCAGGATAAAAACATCAGCATTTATTTCATTAAACTATACGATTTACTTACATGTTAATCGGAGAGCAAGAATACAGACAGCGAATCCCTTTGCCATGATTAGTGGATGGATATACTAAGAGATGAGGCAACAACTGAACACTATCATTTACTGTCGTTTAATTTTTCAGTTTAGTAGCCGACGCTTCACAAATAAACATATCCCGGCGGTACGTGTTGCATTTGGTTTATACCCTCTAATGGGTTAAGAAAGGCCCATTTCTGAAATTTTCAGATGGACAAATATATGACACACTCATATATAGTTGGTTTGGAATTTCGACCTATTAGTACAGTAACCAAAAATCGCCCCTTTGCTAAAGTATAGTTGTCTTGAGAAAATGAACAATTTCTATAATAACCTATAGTACTCGAAAAGAAAAGAAGGCCCTAATAGTAGTATTGGTAAAGCACCTGACCTGGATACCCTTTTCACGAATCCTTTTGGTACTGATTACCCAACGGCAATTTCGAGTTCACTTTCATGCATGAGTGACTGAAATTGTCTTTTGGCTTACGCCCTGATACAAGCTTTATATTAAGTGTGTTGGCAAGCAAAACTTTTGTTTCAAATAAGACAATCTTGTTGCCCTTCTGATAGTCGGGTTGGTAGTAATTCTGTAAGAACGAAAGTATTTGGACCTGGAGAAACAGCGCAACCGCACACCGTTTGGAACTCTTGCCGTCACTACCAAATTTTGGCACTTCGCCTGAGCTGACCATTAGCGATGGAAACCACTTTGCCGATGGAATTTTCAAATGAAACTAATACCACCTTTGAGGGGCATAAGACAAGGCCAAAGGTGCAATATAAATGAGTTCTGGTTTATCGTCTGGAAATAAGGGGCAAATCATTGTTTTCGAAATGCGTCAATATCGCTCAAAAAGTAACATGATGTTTCCACGGCCCTGCTTCCACAGCATACACATTGCCAATCATTTTGATGTTTATATCTGCTCTAGAAGGACCAATTTACATATATTTAACACAAACATTACCATTTTGTACATTCTTGTATTTTTTGTGGGGGCAGTCGTTTTTGCCATAGGTTTGTATAGCAATGGCGCGCAATCACTCGATGATGGAATCGCTTCTTTTCAGCACATAAAGAGTTAATTATTTTTCCTGTTTATGTAATTAATTTTGTTTCATGCATATGAACATACATAAGCAGAAAAATATTTCTGGTGCCTAAGGGGGGGGGGGGGCTAGGGACC
>JAMKCH010082753.1:0-17304 GCA_023653785.1 Ophioderma brevispina | reverse complement strand
ATATGTTTGCTACAAAAAAATCGACTAGTAAGAGAGTAGTTATAGTTATCGTTTTCGTTCAAGAAAGAAACTCAGGTTGAAGCACCAGATTTTGGCTGTGGCTTTATCAAATATTAGCTATTAAATTTACCAGTTTAACGAGAAGGGGAAGTTTAAGCGTCCCCTCTATCTCCTAAAACGAATCGGGCGAATTGTTTATAATTTTTAGATGATATTAGTAGATAGTCCATATATATTCATAAAGGAAGGAACATTATGTTGAATGCCTCAGATTTGGTGTGGCTTTCCAAATTTGCTCTTTGAAATTACCAGTTAGAGAAGATGGTATTTAGCACCCTCGTTGTCAATAAACAAATGGGGAGAAATTGTTTATAATATTTGGATGATTATCAGTAGATTAGTAGTTATCATATCCATCAAGAACGAAAATTATGTTGAATGCTCAGATTTTGGCTCTGTCCTTTCCACAAATATGTGCATTGAAATTAACCAGTTTTTACAGAAGGGGAAGTTAAGCACCCTCGATCTCCATAACGAAATTCGATCGAAATTGTGTATATTTTAGATGAATCAGGATAGTAGTTTTCATACTCATCAGAAAAAAATTAGAAAAT
This sequence comes from Ophioderma brevispina, assembly GCA_023653785.1. Taxonomy (NCBI): domain Eukaryota; kingdom Metazoa; phylum Echinodermata; class Ophiuroidea; order Amphilepidida; family Ophiodermatidae; genus Ophioderma; species Ophioderma brevispina. The sequence goes on along the minus strand of JAMKCH010082753.1, from coordinate 16,690 downwards.
TATGCTGAATGACTAAGGTTTGCGCTGTTAGCCTTTTCAAATATTTACCAGTGAAAATGTTTGAATAAAGTTTTTGAGAGAAGAGAATTTTGGAGAGAGATAGTTTAGCGGCCCCACTGTCTCCATAACGAATCAGGCGAAATTGTGTGCTAATTTTTAGGATGATATGAGTAGATAGTAATGATCGTATTCATCAAGGCAAAAATATAGTTGATTGACATGATGAGCAATGTTAACATTAAGGTGGGCAACGAGAGATTTGAGGCACCCAGATTTGGTCATGTAGTGATTCATATTGATTAGACATCAATATATTTCTTCACCCTTGTCTTTGGCTACAGGAAATGTCTTAAAAGAGAGATTTGACTTGATATATTTCAAATATAAAATGGTGAATTTCGTATTTGCCTCCTATACGAAATTAGACATTCAAAAATTGTACCAAAGAAAGCAAACATTTTCAGTCGTAATGCTTTTCAGATGGGGATATTTTGGATGAAAGCTTTACATCAGGGCAAAAACAGAATTTTCACATTTTTAGGGACACCGTTATTCGAAATCTCTCGTTGCACCTTGAAGTGACCAGGGGGGTTCCTAGGTGACCCCAAAAATTTGTTTTCACGCTGGCCCGTTTGACGCGTGGGATTTTTGCGCCGAAATTTTTTGAATTGTATGACTTTAAATGCGCTTTCTTTTCATACCAACATAATTAAATCGGCCAAGCCGTTAATGTTCATTAGTGGGGGGTCCTGGACCCCCCCCCCCCTTGGGCACAACAGGAAGTATTTCAGAATATTTGTAAAAATCGGAATAACTAAACCAAGACACCAAAGCAAATTTTTTTTTGCTGATATAAGTTCACACATACTGTGAAGTAACAATTATTAGTAACATTAAAAAAATTACCCTTTATGTGTGAAAACAATACAATTTCATCATGGATGATGCCAAACCGGTTAGACAACTCTTGGGAAAATGACTTTCGGTGTATTTTGCAACACCGTAAAAATTTTACCCAGGATCAGGATTGCTTAAAACTGAAGTTTGTGTTAAAATAATTGTACTTTGGGTCTTCTAGAATAGATATCAACATAAAATAAGTTTTTAAATGTTTTGGTGTAAGCCAAGGCTCATTTGAATTTTCTTCCATCTTTTTCCATTTTCGCGTGTTTTGAAAAAAATGTTTGCCACTAATTTGCAGCCAAAATAACACATTTCATTTTTTGTTGCTGAATTTGGGGTTGTCCTGGGACCCTTCACATGTGGTAAAATTAGTGCAAAAATTCCCTCGGAACGTGGTTTCCTGAGGGGGGTCCCATGGACCCCCCCCCCCCCCCTTGGGCACAAACGGGAGTGGAAAACCCCTTGGTCACTAGTGTTTTAAACAGATAATCAGAATCAAACTAGCATGTCCAATATAAAATATGCGAATGTGTACGAATGTGAATGTGCGTTATGATGAATTTAAATTTGCCATTTTTTTTAGAGATTACGGGTAGTTTAGCGCCCTCTATCTCCATACGAATCGGGCAAACAAATTGTTTAAAATTTGTGATGTATAAGTAATAGTACTAATCATATTTATGAAGAAAAAAGAAAAACACTATTATGTTGAATTATTCAGTTTTTTGGCTTTGCCTTTGCAAATTAAAAATTAGCAAATTTAAGAGATACGGGGTAGTTTAGCGTACTCTATCTCCATAACGAATCGGGAAAATTGTTTATAATTTTTTGGTGATATTAGTAGATAATACTAATCATTATTCTAGGAAGAAAAAAATTAGGTTGAATTACTCAATTTTTGGCTGTGGCCTTTGGAAATTAACTTTTTAAATTGCCTTGTTCAGATAGGGTTGTTTTAGCGCCCTCTATCTCCATAACGATCGGGCCAAAATTGTTTATAAATTTTTTGGTGATATTAGTAGATAAGACTTATCATATTTATGAAGAAAAAAAATTATGTTGAATTCTCAGTTTTTGGCTGTGGCCATTTCAAATTAAAATTGGTCATGTTTTAGAGATTACGGGTAGTTTAGCGCCCTCTATCTCATAAACAATCCGGGCCAAAATGTTGATAATTTTTTGGTGATTAGTATGATAGTACAATCATTATTCTATCCTCCATACACGAATCGGTTCAGGTAGTTCAGTTATTATTCTTTTCTCACTCACCATAAACATATATAAAATAATAACAGTAAATAAATATACAGGGAGTGAAAGAGATACAGGTACGGCTTATTAGCCTGTTCAAGGCGGTAACACCATTTGCCAAATTGAGTGCAGTTGGACATGTCAGCATGGTGAGAGTCCGGAGGGAGATGGAGAATTGCGGAGCGGACAATCAAAAGCTGTCAATCGCAATCAAGTTTGACAAGAACCAAATAATACAGTTGTATTACATAATCTTATACAATGAAAAAAACATAATTCAAAACAGAAATAAAACGCTATGTAAAGAATGATGAAAATGAAGAAACGATAACAATTATGTTTAGAACTTGCATGAGAAAGGTTTTGTTATCCTTTCGGAGTGCGTCCTTACTGACACGGAAGATTTTATGTTGTCATTTATACATTCAATAGCTTAGTGCCTGCCCAAATTCATAGATTTTCAGGAAATATCTTCGAACAGAGGAACCGGAAGTCGGATTTATTTCTATGTCTGGTGTAATATTGTGAATATTTGAGTGTGTTCACAAAGAATCATCAAATACATCGGAACATGTGATTTTCATATTTGTACATAAAGTTTGCAAGTTCCAAATTATACATAGCTTTAACATTAATACATTATATTTGATAGCAAGGGTTAGTACTACATTTAACCACCATACTTATAATACGTAATGTTGTAAAGCCCTTTTTTGGATTTTATATAGTTGATTGATTAAAGTTGAGATGCAGTGCCCCAAGCTAAATACCGTTATAATTTAGTATATGGCATAATTAGAGAGCAATATTAATGTGTACAGCAGCATGTGGCGGAAGGAGTTTAAATTGTTTCATATACCAAGCAGTTCCTTGAGCCATGTTTTAATTTACACTGTCAATATGCTTCTTCCATGTGATGTTTTGATCAATTTGGGAGCTAAAAACTTTGTAGAAGTCACTTTTCAAGTGGCGGCCGTACTCTCTGCAGTGCTAGATGCTGATTTCAAGAGTAAACATAGATTCCTGGTCGGCTACTCGTATTTTTTTGACTACCCAAGTAAAATGTAGTTTGTTTTTTTTTGGCTTTACAGATATTTCGTTTACCTTAAACCAACAATATATGTTCAAGCTCATGGTTAAGGACATCCTCAATAGCGGTAAAATTGGTTGTCTGAGATGAAAAACAGGGTGTGTGCATCAGCAAAGAGATGACATCCAAAGTTAGTAAAGTTACAAGATGATATCATGATTAAAATTAAATAGAATGACCACCAATAATATTGATTCCTTGTGGACCTCCGGCATTTATACACTGGCCCTACATCTCCTTGAGGGGATTGGCTAACATTCACAAAGGTTTCCCTATTACTAGATTAATCCTTGACCAATTTTAGTTATCCTCTTAAAGCCATAATTGGATTTAATTTTGCCACAGAATGTAATTGTATGGTCAAATTGATAGCGAAGGCTTCGTAGGCAAGAAAAAACACCAGCGTATATTTGTCCGTTTACCAGCATCTGCTATTTGTTGATCAAACTGAACGACTGGCATATAGTGCGTGGTTTTTCCTAACACCATATTTGGACGCTTCACAATTAGTTCTTATTGCGATCGAGAAATGAAAACCTTTAATTACAAGCCGTTCTTAGAAATTTTGAGCGAAAGAAAATTGGGTAACACGGAAACAGGAAAACAGGACATAATTGAGAATACATAACTCTCATCTTTTTTATAAAGAGAATTTACCCTTAGCTATTATCATGGCATTCCGGTGGTGTCGGTATTCTTCCAGTAGTATATTGTATTACATTGAACATAATGTGGAGTGGGTTGGCAATTACAGGTGCATCTTGTTACAAGGAATGACCCTAAACCATCATGACCAGGACTTTGTTTAGAATTTCAGCTTATGATTACTCTTTAACATTTCATGTTCAGTGAATGGGTGAAAGATAACAAGATGGAGTGGGAGGTTGTCATGGCTCCTCGAACTGAACGCCGTTTTTGGAAAGGTAATGAGAGAAATCGATCCAGGGACTGTTGGCAATTGAATTTGCCCAATTGGGACAATGGGTGACCACCAGTATCATTAAATCCATTGCAATATAATATGGATCTGTGATAATGCTATCGTTATATAGTGGAAATTTACTTGAAAACTTTGCGCTTTTGGTTTTAGTTGTATTGTTGTTAGAACTTTCCATGTACTATCTATGATTTTGAAATTTATTAAGTTTATACGCATAATAATTCTTTTAACCTTTATAGAAGCCTGAATTAGTTTATTTCTAATGTCTTATAACTATCATAATTATCATAGTACGCTTTTAATAAAAGATTGATATAATTTATTTTTTAAGATTTATGAGTTTAAAAGGCCTCTTAGTTATCCATGGGTATTTCGGTTCATTACCTTTATGTTTTATCATCTTTAAGGTATACAATGATAATAGATATTATTAAATTATTCATAAAATTATTATACATTAGCTGCAGCCTCATTTGCTTTGGACAATTTGACCATCATTCCAGTAACTAAAGAAATTCTATTGATCAGCATTTAATATTTATCTGCGGTGCCTTAGAAAATTTTCTCTTATAATTCGTTACATTTTCATGACTAAACAAGAGTATATTTCTCTAGTTTAAGATTGGTATTCACAAAGATTGGAAAAATGCATCACTTATATGAGCACACAAATATACCACTACTTTGTTTGATGCAAGTGTTTATTAGTAATTATATAGCAATGACTGTAGCAGAGGGTTGTTTCTGTTATTCTAGTAGGTTTATTTATTGCTGGAAAAGAAAGGGTAAGAATAAATCATATTTATGAAATCACTTGTTTGTTTGCCTCTCTTCCGTAATAATTATATTATCGTCCCTCTAGATGTGCTGATTTTAATTTTCTTGATATGATATTCAAGATATGATCAAATTCAAAAATTAAAAGGGTTCAATAGGCTTGTTTGGTTGGTCTATAAACAACACCTACAAATGATATTTTGACATTTTCTCTTTCAATTTCAACAAAGAAAGAATTCATGATGATGTGATGATGGTATGCTGTTTAGGTAGATTCTATTTTGCAAGTTATATATTGTTATGGAATGTAAATCCTAGCCCTTGGATTTACCTATCTGTTGTTAATACACAAATTGATAAACCTGGTAGGCTGGGAAATAATAGGATGGAGTGCATTTGAAATATGTTCTGTGATAGCATTATTGGAATTTATGATTATGAACAGACTGTAGTAAAGTCTTCAGTTCATCAAAGTTCTTATTCATACTATTAATATTTCAAATGAAGCATAGAATGTGACCTTTTGTTACATCATTATTATTAACAAAGCATTAATTAAAACTGTCAAATGTGAAGTATGTGCACTTTGGGTCTGATCAATTTCAAATTAATTATGATGTTGTAATTCTCATCCCACAAACTCCGGGATTAAAAACACAAGTGGTCATATCATGAATAGTGTCAATATCTTACATGGAATTTTTCATCAAAATCATTTAAATACATCCCAAGAAATTCGTCATCATTCACAATGTGATTGAATGGCAAGTTAGCTGGTAAGTGTATTGCATGCAAAACAACTCAGTTTTTGAATGAAATTTTGATCATCAGCAGAAAATACAAATATTATGAGGCATAGCACTTACATTGAAACAACGCAGTTTTGTTCTTTCCATAAACATATTGGGAAAACAAAAAATGCACACAGCATGGGTTCAGTCAAAGGATAATAATAGAAAATAAACAATAAATTACATAACAAAAAAAGGGAACAAAATAATGTAACTTTGGGTCTCCGACCAATTATAACAGCAAGTTAAAATTAACAAAAAAATAAAGACACGAAGATATTGGCACCATTATAATAACAATGGATATGAGATTTGATTCAACAGATGACTGGTTAACAACATCATGATCAAATCAAATGCATATTTGGGGGGGGGGGTCCAATATTCAACCATTATATCGTTAAATAATGAGAATACAAAGTACCTGGTTCAAATATAAGAGGTGAAAAATGCAAGTAAAGTAAAGCGATCCTTGGTCATTTATTTGCTAAAGCGCTATATACATGCATTATCATTTATCATTTACATCCTGGTCATGATAGGCAAACGTACACTAGGAGGTAAGGCATGGCTAATTTACCAAGGGCTCAGTTCAGTTTCAGAGTAGCTTTGGTGCGAAAAAAATATGAACAACAGGCGATCATGGGATCAAAATATTATACTAAAAATGCAGAGGGTTGGGTTAACTCCATACACTGATGTGAACGAAAGTCTTTTGTGAACTGGCCACATGGGAATTGTGATTTGATTAGTTCATAGGAACTTAATACAATAAACCAAAATAATATCATATCGAATAAAATTATAAAAGTTAAAAAAAAATTAATCATGAGGACATAAATTCCAAAACACAGAGCTGCAAATAAGAGTGAAAACTATGGTCATTGGAAGATACACCTGCAATATTTCAATCAGGTAGGGCCTACAACTTTAATAATGAAGCCTCTGTGTCTTCTGACATAGGATTGATTGAACTACTACACATCCCATACTTCATGGTCTATTAAATTATTATGGCATTTGTAAGAACAACCAAAAATAAACCAATTGACTAAATTGAAATTATATTACACTCTCACTATATGGTAAAGGTATAAGATTGCTCCTTTTTAATACCAAGGGCTCAGTTCAGTAGTAGCTTTGGACGGGGAAAATATTAGCAGCAGTGTTATGATTATGGGATCATCATCATACTAAATGCAGAGAGGAGGGTGTTTTTGTTCTGTATTGTATTGCTCAATTAACTTAATGAATGAAAGCATTGAACTGTCGCCAGTGGAACTGTGATTTTTATTAGCATAAATTCAACATAACCAAAATAATGTCATCATCAAAACATGGTCATGGATGATCATGCCAAATTCAACCATAAATCAAAACAATGTCCCCCCCCCCCCAATTAAGAATAAAAACAAAAGGCAAAAAAAAAAAAAAAAAAAATAATAATGACATAAATCCAACACAGAGGCTGACTAAATATGATGAAGAAAATAAAAACATGGTCATTGGAAGCTACAAGCAATTATTTCAATCAGTAGGCCTACATCTATAATATGCAGCCTTCGGGCACAAAAATGTTTATAATTTTTAGGTGATATTAGTAGATATGTATGATCTATTTATGAAGAAAAAACATATGTTGAATTACTCAGTTTTTGGTGTGGCCTTTGCCAAATTAAAATTTGTTCCATTTTTGGTAGAGTAGGGTTGTAGTTTCGCGCCCTCTACCTCCATACCGAATCGGACCAATTCTTTATAACTTTTTAGGTGAATTAGTAGATTAGTACTGATCATATTTATGAAGAAAAAATTTGTTGAATTACTCACGTTTTTTGGTGTGGTCGCTTTGCAATTAAAATTGCCATTTCATTTTTTTTTAGAGATAAACGGGGTAGTTTAAGCGCCCCGCCCTCTATCTCCCATAAACGAATCGGCGCAAACTTTATTTTTATATATTTTAGGTGATATTAGTAGACAATACTGATCATATTTATGAAGAACAAAAATTATTTGTTGAAGTACTCAGCCTTTGGCTGTGGCTTTGCAAATTAAAAATTTGCCATTTTTTAGAGATACGGGTTAGTTTTATCGTTAGCGCCTCTATCTCCCAAAACGAAATCGGCAAATGTTTATAATTTTAGGTGTATTAGTAGAAAGAGCTGATCATATTTATGAAGAAAAAAAATTATGTTGATATGCTCAGTTTTGGGCTGTGGCCTTGCAAATTAAAATTTGTCATTTTAGAGATTACGGGTAGTTTAGTTTAGCCGCCCCTCGATCTCCATAACGAATCGTGGCAATTGTTGTAATTTTTAGGTGATATTGGTTAGATAAGTACTAATCCATATTTATGAAGAAAAAAAATTATGTTGAAATTACTCAGTTTTTGGCTGTTGTTTTGTTTAAAGAAAAATATAAAAAATTTGCCATTTTTTAGAGATGCCCAGGTAGTTAGCGCCCTCTATCTCCATAACGAATCGGGCAAAGGCAAAATTGTTTATATTTTTAAGTGATATAAGTAGCTAGTACTTACATCATATTTATGAAGAAAAAAAAAACTTATGTTGAATTACTCAGTTTTTGGCTTGTGTGCCTTTTCTTTGCAAAAATTAAAATTTGCATTGTGTGTCCCCCGTGATTCATGGCGTTTTCGGTTTAGTTTCCCTTTCTTAGTTTGAGCGTCCCTCTATCTCCATAACGATTATCGAATCGGACACAAATTGTTTATAATTTTTTCGTGATATTAGTAGATAGTACTGATCTATTATGAAGAAAAAAAATATGTTGAAATTACTCAGTTTTTGGCTGGCCTGCCTGGGGCCTTTGTTGTGTTGGTCGTTGTGGCCTTTTGCAATTAAAAATTGCCATTTTATTTTTAGAGGATATAGGGTAGTTTTAGTTGGTTTTAGTTTAGTTTTTAGAGTGGTAATTTTGCGCCCTCTATCTCCATAACGAATCGGGCACAAAGGCAAAATGTTTATTAATTTTTAGGTTGTGATATTAGTAGAATAGAACGTCATGATCATATTATGAAGAAAAAAAAATTATGTTGATTTCCTCAGTTTTTGGCTAGGCCTTTAAAATTCAAATTGCCATTTTTTTTTTTTAGAGATTACGGGTAGTTTATAGTTTTTTTAGCGCTACCTCTATCTCCATAACGAATCTGGCAAACTTGTTTATAAGTTTTAGGTGATATTAGTAGAGAGTACTGATTCATATTTATGAGAAAAAAAATTTATGGAATTACTCCAATTTTGGTGTGGCCTTTGCAACATCTAAAATTTGCCCATTTTAGAGATTACGGGGTAGTTAGTTTAGCGCCCTTAATCTCCATAACGAATCGGGCAACAATGGTTTATAAGTTTTAGGTGATATTAGTAAATATACTTATCATATTTAGAAGAAAAAAAAAATTATGTGATACTCAGTTTTTGGCTGTTGTGGCCTTTGCAATTTAATTGCCTTTTTTTAGAGCATTACGGGTAGTTTAGCGCCCTATATCTCAAATCGATAATCGGACAAAATGTTTATAATTTTAGGTGATATTAGTAGAAAGTAATGATCATTTTATGAAGAAAAAAATTAGTTGAATTACTCAGTTTTTGGCTGTGGCCTTTTTGAGAAATAAAAATTATGACTTTTTTTTTTTTTAATTTTTTAGTTAGTTTTTAGTTTTTTAGCGCCATCTATCTCCATAACGAATAGGGCAAAAATGTTTATAATATTAGGTGATATTAGTAGAATATACTAATCAGATTGTATGAAAGAAAAAACTTATGTTGAATTACTCAGTTTTTGGCTTGTGGCCTGGGCAAATTAAATTTGTCATTTGTAGAGATTATGGGTGTTTTAGCGCCCTCTTATCTTCCATAACGAACTCGGGCAAAATGTTTATAATTTTTAGGTGATCTTAGTAGAAAGTACTGATCATATTATGAAAGAGAAAAAAAATTATTGCTTTTGAATTAATCAGTTTTATGCTGTGGCGCTTTGCAAAGTAAAATTTGCCATTTTTTAGAGGTTAGGGAGTTACGCGCCCTCTATCTCCATAACGAATCGGGCAAAATTGTTTTATTGGTTAGGTGATATAGTAGATAGTAAATATCCTATTTATGAAGAAAAAAAAGTATGTTGAATACTCGGTTTTGGCTGTGGCCTTTGCAAATTAAAATTTGCCATTTTTAGAGATTACGGGTAGTTTTTTAGCGCCTCTATCTCCATAACGGAACGGGGCAAAAATTGATTTAATAAATTTAGGTGATATATAGATAGTACTAATCATATTATGAAGAAAAAAAAAATGATATGAAGTACTCAGTTTTTGGATGTGGCCTTTGCAAATTAAAATTTGTCAGTTTTGTAGAGATTATGGGTAGTTTAGTGCCCTCTAGCTCCATAACGAATCGGGCGCAAAATGTTTATCAGTTTTAGGTGATGTAGTGGAGTACGGATATATTTATGAAGGGAAAAAAATTATGTTGAATTGCTCGTTTTTGGGATGGCCTTTGCAATTAAAATGTGTAATGTTTTAGGATTCGGGTAGTCGTAGCGGCCCCTATATCTCATAACGAATCGGCCCAAAATGTTATATTTTAGGTGATATTAAGTGAGGATATTTTTTTTGTTACTAATATATTATGAAGAAAAAAAAATTTATGTGGAATTATCATCAGTTTTGGCTTGGGCCTTTGCAAATTAAAATTTGCCAATTTTTTCGAGATACAGGTAGTTTAGCGCCATCTATCTCCATAACGATCGGGGCCAAAATGTTTATACTTTTTAGATTTGTTGGTAAAATTCACTTTTTATAAAAACACGGATTTTAAGAAAAAAAACTTATGTTTTTGAATTACTCAGTTTTGGCTGTGGCCTTGCAAATTAAAATTTGTCATTTGTAGTGATTATGTTATTAGTTTTTTAGTTTAGCTAGGTTTAGTAGTTAGTTAGTTTAGCGCCTTCTATATCCATAACGAATCGGACAAAATGTTTTCTAATTTTTTGGTGTGATGGATATTAGTTGATAGTACTGATAATATGTATGAAGAAAAAAAAATTATGTTGAATTCTCAGTTTTTGGCTGGCCTTTGCAAATTAAAATTTGCCATGTTTTAGAGATTACGGGTAGTTTAGCGCCCTCTCTAATCCATAACGAATCGGGCCAAAATTGTTTATAATTTTAGGGAATTAGTAGAACGTACTGATCTATTATGGAAGAAAAAAAAATTATGTTGAATTACTCAGTTTTGACTGTGGCCTTGGCAATTAAAATTGTCATTTTTTAGAGATCTAGGGTAGTTTTAGCGCCCTCTATCTCCATAACGAGCGGGCAAAATTGTTTATACTTTTTAGGTGATATTAGGAGAGAGTACTGATCATATTTTATGAAGAAAAAAAATTATGTGAATACTCAATTTTGGCTGTGGGCTTTGCAAATTAAAAATTTGCCATTTTAGACGATTACGGGTTAGTTTAGCGCCCTTATCTCCTTAACGAATCGGCAAAAATTTTTTATTTACTTTTAGGTGAGATAGTAAATAGTACTATAAATTTATGAAGAAAAAAAATTATGTTGAATTACTCAGTTTTTGCTGTGGCCTTTGCAAATTAAAATTTGCCATTTTTTAGAAGATTACGGGGTAGTTTTTAGTTTAGCGCCTCTAGCTCCCATAACGGAATCGGAACAAAATTGTTATGATTTTTAGGTGATATTAGTAGAAAGTACTGATCATATTATGAAGAAAAAAATGAGTTTGAATTACTCAGTTTTTGGACGTGGCCTTTGCACATTAAAATTTGCCATTTTTTTAGAGATTACGGGTAGTTAGCGCCCTCTATCCCATAAAGAATCGGGCAAATTGTTTATAATATTGAGGTGTTATTAGTAAGAAGTACTAATCATATTTATGAAGAAAAAAATTATGTTGAATACTCAGTTTTTGGCGTGGCCTTTGCAAATTAAAATTTTTCTTTTTGTAGAGATTATGCGGTCGATAGGTTCGCGCCCTCTATCTCCAAACGAATCGGGCAACATTGTTTAAATTTTAGGTGATATTAGAGAAAGTATGATTCATAATTTATGAAGAAAAAAATTATGTAATTCATCCGTTTGAGTGTGGCCTTTGCAAATTAAAAATTTGCCATTTTTAGGAGATTACGGGTAGTTTAGCGCCCTCTATCTCCTAAACGACTGGGCGCAAAATTGTTTTTTATTTTTAGGTGATTAGTAGATAGTACATATCCTATTTATGAAGAAAAAAAAAATTATGTGTTGACTTCCTCAGTTGGCTGTGGCCTTTGCAAATTAAATTGCCATTTTTTAGAGAGTACGGGTAGTTTTTCGCGCCTCATCTCCATAACGAATCGGGTGGGCAAAATTGTTGATAAATTTAGGTGATATTAGTAGATACCGTACTAATCATATTGATGAAGGAAAAAAAAAAAGTAGGTTGGAATTACTCAGTTTTTGGCTGTGCCCTCTTTGCACATTAAAATTTGCATTTTTGTGAGTATGGGTAGTTTAGCGCCCGCTATCTCCATAACGACTCGGGCAACACTGTTATAATTTTTTGGGGGTGATATTAAGTAGATTAATATATCATATGTATGAAGAACAAATTATGTTGAATTATCAGTTTTTGGCTGTGGGCCTTTGCAATAAAATTGGCCGTTTTTTAGAGATTACGGGTAGTGAGCGCCATCTCTCTCCATAACGAATCGGGCAAAATGTTTATAATTTTTTGGTGATATGATTAGATAGTAATAATCTAATTAATTGCAGAAAAAACAATTGTTGAATTCCTCAGTTTTTGGCTGTGGCCTGTGCAAAATTAAAATTTGCCAGTTTTTTAGAGGGTACGGGTAGTTTTAGGCGCCCTCTATCTCCATAACGATCGGGCAAAATTGTTTATAATTTTAGGTTGATAGTAGTAGATAGTCCTGTTCATATTTAGTGAAGAAAAAAATTATGTTGGAATACCTGTTTTGGATGTGGCACTTTGAAAATCAAAACTGGCCATTTTTTAGAGATTCGGGTAGTTAGCGCCCTCTATCTCCATAAACGAATCGGGCACAAATTGTTTATATTTTAGGTGATATTAGTAGATAGTATGATATATTATGAGGAAAAAAAAATTATGTTGGCATTACTCAGTTTTTGGATGTGGCATTTGCAAATTAAAATTTGTCATTTTGTAGAGTATGGGTAGTTTAGCGCCCTCTATCTCCACACGACTCGGGTCAAATGATGTTTCTAATTTTTTTGATATTAGTAGATAGTATTATCATAGATTTATGAGAAAAACAAATTATGTTGAATTAATCAGGTTTTGGCTATGGGCCTTGCAAATTAAAAAATTGCATTTTTTAGAGATACGGGTAGGTTTAGCGCCTCTATCTCCATAATGGATCGGGCAAAATTGTTTATAATTTTTAGGTGATATTAGTAGAAAGGATGATCATATTATGAAGAAAAAAAATTTCAACATTAATTTTTTTCTCATAAATATGGTAGTACTATGTACTAAGAGCACCAAAAATTATAAACAATTTGGCCGATTCGTTATGGAGATAGAGGGCGCTAAACTACCCGTAACTCTTAAAATGGCAACTTTTTAAATTGAAAGGCCACAGCCAAACTTGAGTAATTCAAATAATTTTTTTTTTCATAAAATATGATCAGTACTCTCTACTAATATCACCAAAAATTATAAACACTTTTGCCCCGATTCGTATGGAGATAGAGGCGTAAAACTTCCCGAATCTCTAAAAAATGGCAAATTTAATTTTGCAAAGGCCATAGCCAAAAACTGAGTACTTCAACCTAATGGGTTTTTCTTCATAAATATGATAATAGATATCTACTAATATCAGAAAAAAAAATTATAAATAATTTTGGCCCGATTCGTTATGGAGTTAGAGGGCGCTTAAACTACCCGTAATCTCTAAAAATGGCCAATTTTGATTTGCAAAGGCCCCATCCAAAACCTGAGTAATTAAACATCATAATTTTTTTTCTCATAAATAGGATCAGTACTAATCGACTAATATCACCTAAAAAATTATAAACATTTTGCCCGATTCGTTAAGGAGATAGAGCGCGCTAAACTACCGTACTCTCAAAAATGGCAAATTTTAATTTGCAAGGCCACAGCCAAAAACTGAGTAATTCCAACATAAAATTGTGTTTTCTCATTAAAATGATTAGTACTATCTATCATATCACAAAAGTATAAAACAATTTTGCCCGATTCGTTATGGAGATAGAGGGCGCTAAACTACCGTAATCTCTAAAAAATGGCCAATTTTATTTTGCAAAGGCCACAGCCAAAAACTGTATTTTTCTATTGATTTTATGACTTTTTTTACCCCTTCTCGAAGTCCTGACCATTCAACTGATGAAACTTTCTGTGTATATCTCGTTCTCTCATATGTACATGAAGGATAAAAATACAGATGATAGATTGGTTGGGCCAATTTTCGAATTTCCCGCTGAACCTTTGACTCATGTGTTGACAAAAATGGCGAATTGTCAATGCAAAATATACGTGTACAATACCATGAACGCCCGTGCACGCCGCAAAGAGCACACGCAATTTTTGAGGCGATTTGGTGTCATCTACTCCCTTCTGCATTCAATTCCAACCAAATTTATAGCGCATAAATGTGGTGATAGCGTTCCTTGATGATTGTAGATTGCTTTAAAATTGAATTCACGGGCTTCGAAGTGTGAAGGAAATATGAAAAATCGCGGTTTTTGACGTTACTAGTACGAATTCTCAATGAACATTCCAATTCTTACGGTGAATTGAAAATTCTCTGCAACAGCCAGCGTAATACACGGCCCGCTCAAATACTAGACTTGATCGAAAGCTTGGACTTGGCCCAGCAGTTTGTACTGGGATTTTATGGGTTTGAATTGGCGTTTCTTTCTTTTTTTGTTTGCCATTTTTGCAAGAGGTTAGCCACTAATTTTGACACATGTTTACTCACGGAACGGCGGTCCGGAAAGTGTGGTATACCTGCCCTCGTGTAGTCGGAGCCGATTCATGGGATGTCTGACATCGCATTTGAATTGATTTGTGGTTTTTGTGAAAAGTACACTCAGTCCGTACTTTGAATGACTTAGTTTTGGCCAAAATGATTCTGATTTTCAAGGTCGCGCTACAGCTTTTCATTAATCTTAATTTGACATTCAAATTCTGGGCTACTTCTGACCCAAAGTCCCGGAAGGGTGTTTACTAGTGCCGGAGGGCACTCCCTATTGAATGATGGGTAAGGCCTATATTGGCCTCCGGCCAGGTGAAAAATAGGGGCCTTTCAGATACAATTGTTTCCAACATACCAGGTCATTACTTACACAAAGGGCTGTCATAAATGGGGTCATCCAGTAATGAAACTTAATAAGGGGTCACTGAGGTTAGGACCTGGAGTGCCTCTTTTCCAGGGTTCAAATTGCCTTGAAATTATAAATTGCTGCCATGAAATTATAAATTTTAATATTTGTATTTTTACTTTTAATTTGAGTTTGAGTGTTAAAATTCTTTAAAGTGGATAATTGTAGATGCAAACTTTGTGAACACAGTGGATGCAGGAAAGAAGAAAAAGGATAGACAGCAGCACAAAAGGTGGTCAGCATTCTAGTGTCACCAAAGTCAGAATCTCCGACACTGACTCCGTAGCTCTAACAAGGGGATGTGATAGGTGCTGCACAATATCTAACTAAAGGAGTGTTCATAAATACTCTGGTGGGGGGTGGTTGGAAAAATTTGTGGGGGGATCACAAATTTTAGGTCCCACAAAGGGGGTGTGGATCAAAAATTTCCACCCGCTATGAGGGGGGGATCAAACCAATTTGGACATTTTTTGCTCCATCAACATAACTTTACCAAAGTATCATCCTATTTGCATGTTGGGAATATTCTTTAGAAAAAAGTGTCCTAAAACCGAATATTACAAAGGTCCGCGCTTTCGCGCAAGGAGGCACTTTCTGTGCCCAATCCCGTAAATCGATCCCATGTCCACGTTGTGGCCATCCTAGTCTTTTAGTCCCAAAAAACAACTTCAAAACTTACTATTTTACTATTCACCTTTGTTTGCTAGGCTATCTACACACCATCCATAAGTGGCGTAACCGGACCTTTGGAAATGGTGGGGCTGAAGGGGTGCCAAGGCTTTTTGTGAGGGGGCACATTTGGGTCCTTCTCCATAGAACACTGTCAAAAGTCTTTCATTGGGGGGGCTGAAGGGGGCAAGGGTTCTGTTTGGGGGGGCTTGCCCCCCCCTGCCCCCCCCCCCCCCCCCCCGCTGGTTACGCCACTGCAGCCATATTTTTTTCATCAGCATTTCGTCTTTTGAATTGAGGTTTTAAATGATTGGTATGAACTCTCTACGAACGCTTCGTGCTACATTCAACACAAACCTTAAACCTATTTAATTTTACTTTTTATATAACATTAATACCCATACTCGGGTATTATAATGGATTAAACCCATTGGAATTTAAAATTGTTATCTTTGCAAGCATAGGCATAATGGAGTGTTTCATTATTTACGCCAGGGGGATGGAGGAATCAGGGGTGGGGACACAATTTTTTTTAAAACATGGAGGGGGGACACGAATTTTTTGTGACAAGAACGGGGGACACGAAATTTGTTGTTAAAGCCATCATAAAAAATGAAACTGTGATGCTTTGAAAATGAAATTTGTGTTTTTTATGAAACTAAATACCAATTTGTTTTTCATCAACCATTGGAATAAGACTGATCCATAACATAAAACTTATTAAGAGGTTATGGTGTAAATAGGCTAGAAAGATGCTAGCTATAGACTATGAAAAGGCAGCTAAATTTGTATGTAATCTTTCTTTTAACTCAGGTGTATAATTTCAAAATATAATATCATCCTGGACGTTGTAGATCTGTATAGTTTTTAAATATGCA
>JAMKCH010082752.1:0-54940 GCA_023653785.1 Ophioderma brevispina | reverse complement strand
ACCATTACAGTCAGTAATGATCACAGTCATTTTCTTAAGAGTGGTTTTGCTCAGATCTTTCACGAGATTTCCCGAGGATGACGCCCTTAAAATTTCCTAAAAAACAATTCTGTTTTTTTTAATATAACCATAAGGGCTTGTTCACATATTACTAATCACTGTGTGAAATAGCTAAGCTCAAACTGATGTTTCTTCATATAGAAATCACACAACTTTGTAAAGAATTCAAGATCGGAATTTTTTTATACGCAGTATCCTACTTCAAACAAAAATCTGGATTCATCTCAAACGTTTGAATTGATCATTTTTAGGTGACTTTTTAGTTTTAATTATCCCCCGCGGCGTTCCAGACTTTGGTTTTAGAGGGGGCATGAACCCCGGGGCGTGAGCCCCGATAACACCCCCAAAATAACGCCACTATTAATACACAAAAAAATATATTTCAAAATCTCTGAGTCACCCTTTAACAATACAAAATTGTTTTACAACGAGACGAAAGAGTGCAGTATTATAAAATGTATAATAATAAAAACAGATAGTGCTGGTCTGGGTGTCAGATCAAGAATAATAAAGTGCATGGACAAAGCAGGGTGAAAAGAGTACTACATATTTTTGAGGTTAGAGAAGCGCTCAGCTGAAAGACAGTCCATAATGATTCTGTTCAGATAATGCCCCCCCCCCTTCAAACTCTGATTTTCAAGAACTGCACAGGTTTGTGAATGATAATCCTTTTATTCTTCCCATTTTATACCATGGCTTCAAAGCAGTCTGCATACTCTTTTTTTTTTTATTAGCTTGATACCCCACAGCTTTCAGAAGAAAGTAAAATATTCTGAATAGACCTTTTTCAAAGGCAGAAAAAGGCCCCAAAAATAGTCGTTTTGAATGTGAATAATGGACACAATAACTCCTTTGTGGTTTGGAGGGCCTTCCAGTTGAATTTTACATTGTTTATGATATAGCTGATTCAAAAAATAATATATCTTCTTTTTGAGCAAGGAATTCTGTCCCCTCTAAAAATGGCGTTAATTCACTTTGCTACCCAAAAAAGGGGTCGTGACCTTACTTATGGTTGCAAATTATCACCCTATTGCTCTCGTGACAACTGAATAATAAATTTAATTAGAAATAATGCCTCAATCTTAAACTTAAAAACATGATATTTATTCATGAAGACCAAATGGTTTAATGGAAGAGCGTAGTATTGGTGATCTATTGCATATGCGATAAAAGGGTATTCCGGGTCCATTGTTTTGTTAAATATTGACAAGGGAAGGGCTTTGACATGTTTTGACATACTTTTTTATGATGTCTTAAAGTATAAGTCTTTTCAATTTTAGGTGATATTTTATTCATGGTTCAAAACATTTTAGAACATCAGGACGATAATGAGTTTTCTTCTTACCCGGGGGGGGGGGGGGGGGGGGCCACTTGTATCCAAGGTGATCTCATGGCTCTGTATGGCCTCCCAAAACTTACCCTAAGCACGTATTTCACTGGCAGAAAAAACACCCAAGCACAATAGTTCGTTGATTTTGCTACCCTAAACGAGTACTTTGGGCTTGGTTTTGCTACCCGTAACAAGTGTTTTTGGTTTAATTTTAAAACCCTTAGCAAGTAATTTGCATGAGAGTTTAAAAAATACCCCGAAACAAGTATTTTGATATTTTGCTACCCTAAACAGTAGTTTATCAAATGTACCTTTTAACCACTTTACAGGCTATAGGCTCTGATGTCTGGCCCTGAAAGGAAAATTTTTACACATGATTTCATTGAAGTTTTTTTTATTTCACTATTTTGTGTAAAAAGCACCAATTTGCGCATTTCGACAGCCTAATATGTCTAAAAATTTTAATCCAATTACATTTAAATTTCAAGTCTTTTAAAGTTGTCCTATTCTTTTGAAAATCTAATGGGTCTTATCGGGTTTCGTATTGAGTTTTTTTCCCTGCATTTTAGCCTTTCATTGACTAAAGTAAAACCCGGACTAAAATATCCATGACCTTATTTTTGATTGACATAAATTAGAGACAGACCCTAATCTGTTTCTCTAACTTCGTTTTCTACGCCACATACCTACATCTAACGATCATTCTTAGTGTAGGAGACGGCAACGACATCAACAGAGGAAAAATACGCGAAAATAAGGCTGAAAGCGGTAAAGCAACGGGGAAAACTATTAAGGGGAAATTCGAAGAAAAAATCGGGAACAAAACCCACTTTTACAGCATTTCAATGTAATTTTTTACAAGTACTCAAAAATCACACCCTAAACAATATTTTTGGACTTGAAAAGCATACCCTTATTTTGAATTTTGACGATTTTATACCCTAAACAATATACGCGCGTCGTACATCGCCTGATGTCAAAAAAATACCCTAATTACGCGTTTTTGTACACGAGATGATATCACACTTGGAAATAACAAGTGGCCCCCCCAGGGTATTTCTTAGTAGGACTATCGACATGCACATGCATTTTCAACGGCTGTCATATTTTTGTCTGTTCCCTTGCATTAAACTTTGCTATTCACAGTAATGATAAATTAAAGGGTTTAAGTTTGGCACTTTGAAAGAAAATTATAGTTTGTTGGCAGAGATACAATATGTTTCCTAAATGAATTTGGAATTTTTCAAAGCCCTTTTCAATACACTTGATAATTTACTTCTATTATCCATTGAATGATTAACCTTCAAATCTGAGGCCATTCGCAGTGGCAGGGTCCGTTGTCATCCATTTGAAGAAGAGGGCGACTGAAATGGAGATTCAAAACTTGAAGCTTTGGAGATTCATTCTTGATTATAATGCTCTGTTTGACCTCAATTAATTCCCAAACTTCTCAAATTGAGAATTACCCTTAACTGTGGAGAAGGAAAAATGTGGTATCGCTTTTGGGTAAAGTTTAGTGATGAAGTCGTTGTTTGGTGCCGCAACTTTTGCATTTTATCTGTTCTGTGTGGTAACACTCCAAAATATGTTTCAAGAAGATAAAGGTCTTTTTATAAATTCATATGAAATGGTGGCAAGGACAGAGTACGCGGGATGTCCTTTGCACTGAGTATGATGATGGTGGTGGTCTTGGAATGATTGATCAACTTCTGCTTTTTTTCCAGGCTTTAAAAAAATTCAGGGATAACATGGTGATTACCGACTACTCTCATTTTTGGAAATCCCTTGATTTGGTTTTGAACATTTTACATCTGGATTGGAATCCAGATTCTGTTTTATATCCATTTGTCAATTAAAGGTGCAACAAGAGATTTCAAGTAACAGGGTCTTGAAAAAAAAATGTGAAAATGATGATTTTTGCACTATTCAAAACGCTTTCTGTCCAAAATATCCCCATCTGAAGGATTAAGGCTGAGAACTGCTTTTTGTACAAGAAATTGTGAAATTTTACTAATTATATATAGGAGCAAATACGAAAATCAGCCTGTGTTTTCTATTGAACTATAAGAATATCAATAACCGTTTGTTTCATTTAAGTTCTTTTGCAGCACAAATAAAAGTAGGGATCTATTGATGTTATTCTATATGAAATCTCTAAATACACAAAAAATATGAATGACTTAAATCTCTCGTTGCACCTTTAAGTGAAAAGCATTAAACTGTAATATTTTACGCAGGTTCGCCAGTTTCTTCCAAGGTGGAAAAAACGCGGTTTCCCCTGGAAGAAATAGGTTTCTTCCACTGAAAGCGGAAGAAGAAACAAAAAGTATTTAAAAATTCTATTTTAATGCTAAGACTGCATTTTGGGTTTATATTAATACAATGAATGAAATATAGTGAATAATTTAAAATAACAACAGGGACCCCCTCTACCCACCCCATGCATTGCATAATTAAACTCACATTGATTCCCAAGGCCTAAATTAATAATAAACAAATTATGGAAGAAATGTTTTAAGGCACTTTTAAACACAAGCGAGGCCAAACATTCATGATGTTGCCAATCTTATTTCTTAAGCAATGTTATGGTCTCCTTAACCCAGGTTCTCCTCAATAAGTAATACAAAGTCAGATATTATACACATGTAAAAGAAAAGAACTAAGAAAGATGCATTATGAAATAAGCAATTTAAAATTTTTTATAAAATTAACAAATTGCCATTACATATTTTAAAAGCTTTGTCATTGTTGCATCTACAATTACAACAATGTGATAGTTAATGTAACAAAGATTGGAAAATGGTTACAATTATCATCTGTATAATTTGATTGCAAGACAAAAACAAAAATTGTGCACAAATTACTATATACTTGCAAGGTACACTAACATGCTATAAACTTGTAAATTAATTTTGAAAAAAAATGGTATTTAAAATAGTAAACTAAAGTAGCTTTGGTGATTTGAAGTGCAAAGCAGATAATTATGGTGTAATTTAGGTTGTTTTTCATAATACATGTCTTTATTTCTTCCAGTTTTTCAATTTCTTCGGAGAAACTGGAAGAAGAAACCCCTTTTTTTTCCAGTGTTCTTCCATTTGTTCATTCCGAAGAAAATAGGTTTCTTCCGGAAGTTTCCGAACCCTGTATACAGAAACAAACACTAACGATAGTGTTATTTTATTTCAGGATAAAAAATGTTCAGATGAAACAAAGGTATTCTATTACCCGATTGGGATGAAAAGATATTTTATTGAGGTAATATTTTGTCAAAACCGCTGAAATTATGTTTATTGGATTTGATACTCCCATCTCCTAAAAGGAAAAAAAGCAATTCTTTAATGAATGGTATTAGTTGGGGATTTGTTTAATACTATTTCTGCTTCCCTAGTGGTTGGTAGCGGAAAAAGTTTCTCCAAAATCGTTATCAATTCTGTGAAGTTTAAAAATAATATTGATGTTTTTTAGATATTTGAAGAATCTGACTGGAAATGGTCCTAATAGTAACTTCAAATGTACCAGTCAGACCCAGTCAAAGGATCGGTTATTTTAAGTTTTTCCACGGGTCAATTTTGACAACCAATCCTTCACAAGATCGGAAAGGTTTGTTATCCAACTGTTACTTCAGTAATGGAGTTGCCAGAATCAAATGTTACAATGTTATTCTGATTCTGTGCAATGTTACCCAGGGTCTCCACTGGAGTGTTTTATATCAATAGTATTCACTAAAGAGTCTTTTGCTGTTTTCTAAGTTTGCGAAAATATGTGATAGGAAAAAGCATGACACTTGCATTTTAATTCCCTTTTATGCCGAAAGTTTTATATTTACAAAGGGCAGGATTTCACATCAAAATAACCCCAGATTCGGTCGCCTTTTCAATTGGCTCAATTAAAAACAAAAAATGAATAAAAATTGCTGAAGTAAAAAAAACTAGAGCAGCATTTCAGGACTATTGGACTATTCACCTGGGAAGCCTCATTGATCTTGTTGATGGTCATTGTGTACATTTTGGTTATGCCATGGCGTGCACCATACAAGATTGATGTGAGAGAGGTGCGTGTTGTTTGAAAAGGGGTTTGTTCTTGTCTTTGTTCTTCATCCTGTTTTTCTGAGGTTTGATAAATAAAAAAAACATATACAAAAAAAACAAATTTAAAAGCACACATCCACAAATAATTCTGCAGTGTTCTTATAAATTGCATCATCCAATGTGAATCCAAGGACAGGTCGCAAAACCGATACTTGTATTCAAAGGATTAAAGCTATGCGAATACTAACGATGGAAATTGATCTTCGTATTAAAATTAAATCTAAGGAAAATGAACTTCTGTTGATCACACATGTGAGGAGATATGCCACTTAAGGATGCAAAATGGCTAGTAAAATCAGGATCCAGTTCTTTTGACTCACTCTATGTGTTTGATGTTCGTTTGGGGGGATATTTTAAGGAAACATGGCATTTTGATCTTCTGACAACATTTTGTTTGTAAAGACAAATGGGAATTATCGCATCTGTCTTATTTATATGGATCCGATAAAAATTAAGACATGCATCCACAGATTCTATCCGAATCCATATATTTCAGTTTTAATCACAATGTGTGGAATTTGGTGGTGTTTGTTAATTGAAAAAATGCCAGCATTGCCACTTTTTTGCCCAAAATTAGGTATTTTGGCATCCTTTTCAGCGAACAAAAAAAAAAAAAAAAATCACATTAAAGTGAGATATAGTGGTGTAATTTGGCTAAATAGAGTACAATTTTCCCTTTTCATTTGAGTACAAAATCATTATCCGGGGAATGTAACATAAAGGTTTTATGACGAAATCATGATTTTGAGGTGAGTTCTTCAAAAATATGACTGAAATAGTAAAAAAGTCAATTTTCCACCCACACCGGCGGGCTGACTGCATGCAAGGACTCGATTTCGGATTCAGCGAAAAATTTTGGATAAGAATTAATCTTTTCAACCATTGACTCGACGGGGCAATAAACCTCCTAGCCCGAGGGCCTATAATCTTTATTCTGTTGTTTAGGTGTATAAAAATTTATAATTGAGTAGATACAACGATCATCCATACTATTGTGCAAGTTTGGAGAGTGAAATAGTTGCCTCTAAATCGGAACGTACGATATGCAATATATATAAAAATAAGCGTTTAGTACTCTTTATTCTTTTATATTGTTGGCATGTCATGAAGCTGTATTGATCACCCCAATGAATACCGTGGATTATTGTGTTAGTCTCATTGATGAACGCTAAATGTGTCTTTACAATGCAATATTTCAGTATTAAATAGGTAGCTCATTGAAAAACAGGAGTAGACTACCGTTGAGTATTGTTAGGCGCCACTGTAACACAATTTCCGGTTCAACTTCGTTACGGGGGAGAGGGGCGATTTTACCGTACGGTTAAAAAGGTGCAAACACTTTTGTTCAAGATTGTATTGAAAACCACAACTAGGTCTGCATTGCACCATGTGCAGTCTTGTAAATACTTGAATAATGTATCAGAAATGCGCTCCATTGGAAAAAACAAGCAAGGTTGGGACTACGAAGTAGTCTAGAGTCAAATAGTCACGAGCACTTCCCATACCAGCCCTTTAAATCTGTATGTAGTTATATAGTGCTTATAAAAAGAATATGAAGGTATGGTAGTGTTCTGATATGTTTTATAGCAGAATTCTGATCCTTTCTAACTTTCTTTCCGTGTCGAAGTCTGATATAAATATAGCCTTAGTGGAGGGATATGCTGAACTCTAAAATTATTTTTAATTAGCAGCATAGGCGTAAATCAGGGGGGGGGGTGGAATCCCCCAATATTTTATGAGGGGATGGGTCAATACGATCATCCCCCCATGTTGATGCGGTTCATGTGTTTTTGACCAAAAATAGCCCATATTTACCACTAACCAATAGTTTAAAAATGGTAAATTTCTGCACGCTTCGCGCGCATTTGTTCTAAGTACAATTACATATAACGATCTGCTTCGAAGGGCACAATGTGCTAGTAATGCAATCTTTCAGCAACTCCTGTTTCATTCTCTAAATGTCATCACCCCATCCCCCAAATGTCAAAAAGAAATTGCACCACTGATTAGCAGATTCAAGTAATATGCATGTTTACCAAAAATATCTCATAGCTCGAGAAGTGAGAGATATAGGGTACATGAAATATAATGCAAAGAGAATCCCCTTATGTGGTTCGTAGGATACCCCCACCACACTCACTATATTCGGAGAATACTCCAAATATTATGGGTTAGGACCACCGGTTGTTATTCGCTACTTAATTAATGCTTAGTTTACGATGTAGGGGGCCAAGAAGGTCAAGTCCATTGCATAAATGGGGCGTCTCTTGTTCCCCCTACTTTGTTAAAGGACAATATCAGTGATTTGCTAAATCAGCAATCAGAAAAAAATCATTCAAAAATCAGATTTTTGCAGTATGTAACAAGTACAGGTATCCTAACATAACTGCAAATGATAAGACCAGAAGCAACCTAATAAGGACAGAATCGGAGATTTTAGTCATTACTGTTCCGTACGGGACCACTTATTACAACACGTAATTGAATGGAGAATTGTATCTTGAAACATTGCCATTTTCTTCCTTCTGTCAATTCTACAGCTGGAACAGGTAACTTATGAAGAATTTACAGTCTTATCCTGCACTTTGAAGCTATTCCTGCAAATTTCAAATATTTTCAAATCACTGAAGTGTCTTTACACAAGCATTTGAGGCACTCAAATATTCCTTTTTTAATCCTATGAGCTCCACCAAAATTTGCACCAAATAAATCGGAGCAACTTAAAAATTTGACCCACTGTACAACTGCACAGTTGACCCTTTCTTTATGATTTTTGCGTTTTTAGCCTATAACTTTGGAATTTAGGGCTGTACATATTACTAAATAGACCTTTTCTAAATCCTTAAGGTTAGGACACAAAAACATGGTATACTTTTTCAACATGATAGGATAATTTAAAATTGACCCCTGTACAATCTTTGTCTTGGCCCCCCTCTCCTTAAGGCACCATTTGCAGCACTTAAGCATCAAATTTCAGGGGTCCTGTAAGGCTGTCTACATATTTAAACACCAAACCTTTTGTATGAGATGTGTTACAAATGTGTGCTGAGCTCACAGGCTATAAAACTAATGTATTTGATCCAATTTGGGGAGGAGTTTTGAAGGCCTGGGTTTGAAGGAAGTATATACTTCTGTAAACAGGCCCTTTTGGTTTTGTTTTTTCTTTCAGGACTGTGCGGGTGCGGGATCAAACCTACGACTTCAAAAAGCTAACCAATCTTTGAAAAGCTTTAAGGGCCAGGCCACAGAATAAAAAAAACAACCTTTGAATGATATGAATTTCATATGGTATTTTGCAGTCCATTGTTTCGTTGACCACAGAGTTCTGAAAAATAAATAAAATAATTAAAAAACCGGAATTCCAGGAAAAACAGGAAAAGAAAAATTAAAAAAAAAACAATAGGTGTGCATCGTTCCAATTGCAATTATATTGCAAATGAAACATATTAAAGTGCTTGTTCCGATTGATGTGTATGGTTCTCTATGTGATATGAGAGCCTGGCACTTGCACATACACCCCATCACCGTACCGTGGGAAACAAACTTGCGGTTTATGATGGTAGAGGCAATAATGAATGTTGCAAAGCCATTCAATACTGTGCTAATATTGATGGTTAACCAATAGAACGGCGTTTTTTGTTTTGTAATCTTGGGAGATGAAAATGGATTTGAGGGCTCAAATTTCAGGACGACAATGAGAAAATATGGCCGTTCTTATGATATCAAATCGATACTACTTCCAGGGTAAATGGGGGGGGGGGGTTCCCACGGTACTTGGATGGGGTTGTATCTGCAAGTGCCCAGGCTATCATATCAAGTAGAGAACACAATCACATAAAATAGGAAACAGCACCTTGAATGAAGAGGGCTAAAGACATCCAGGTAGGTAATTTGTAGGCCACTTGAAGTTTGCAGAAACTTTAAAAATGTAAAAATTCTGATTTTGAGACTGTTGTATAAAGCCTTCTATTAATAATATCCCCATCTGTAAGATTAAGTAGGTGAGAACTGTTCTGGCAGGGGTGTGATACTTCAGGATTGTTCCTGATTTCAGGATTTATTTATGTTCAAAATTTCTGCAACTTGATTTAATTTCACGCCATTTTCAGGATTTTTTAACCAAAATTCAGGATTTTCCACAAACGCAATCACACCCCTGTTTTTGTACAAAAATTGTGAAATTGTAATTTAGTAAGGAGCAAATACGCAATTCGCCTTGTTTCTATTGAAATATACGCATATACAAATTACACTTTTGTTTTCCTTTTAAGTTATTTCTGTAGTCAATAAAAAGGAAGGGGATCTATTGTTACTGCATTAATCTATATGAAATCATACATACACAGAAAAATATAGATGAATTGAATTCTTGTTGCCACCTTTAATCAAACAAATATGTTTATTACATGAATATCATAGACTCTACTCATTGATATTAAACCAACAAGGTCACCGACCCAAACAGAATTCATGCCATGGGAAATCAGGCTCCGCGTGTGTGTTTTCTGTGTTAACGGCCATTTCCGTCACCATGCGACTGAAAAAGTTGCCGGTGAAGATCAGTTATAAGAAAAGTTCTGTTACCCATAAGGGCGCGTGTGGTCTTATACATTTCAGGTGAGGGCTCTTGTATATAAAGCTCTTGTTTTTTGACAATAATGCAAAAATGGCAATTTGAAAAATCGTGAGGGCCACCTATTTTCCAAATATACCAGTGTCTCTTTAAAACCATGAGATTTCTCAATCTAGGGAAAATACATGTACAAAAGTACACAAATCAATTGAGTACATGCTTCTTGATAATTACATATACCTTTGCATCTACTTCGTATCATGTGCTCTATTCCATTAATACTCTTTTTATTGCATGCTTTATTCATAACAGAATAATTCTCATGATCAGAGAGGTGAGAGGGGTAGAATGCGATTTGCAACTGTTAATAAGTGAAGGATAAGCAGTGATTTGCTCTCTGGAAACATCGAAAAAAATCACAAAAATTCACGTATTGGTATCATTGTTTCTGGCTGGATGTCGAACGTAACCTGTATGCCAGGCCCATAACCAGAATTTGTTTGCAATTTCTTTTTGGGGGTTTTATTATTTCACCTTATAGCTGCCATGTGAAAGATTCGGGTTATGGGTAGCCTAAGGCCTCTGTTAGGAGTTAGGGTATAGGCTTTGGAAACCCTACCCTAAACCTCACCCAAATTTTCAATAGTGGCAGAGGCAGATATAAGGTTTAAAGTAATAAACCCCCCTCTAATACAGGAGAATTGCTAATTTATTTTTTAATGGAGGCAAACTTTTAGAGGTTGACTCTTTCCCCAAATTTTTCCCCCTCTCTAAATTTGGCAAAAGTACACTTTTTTACAACTTTTTAACTCATCCATTCTCGCAAGATGGCCTTTATGAGAACTTTTAGGGATTTTGAATTGGGCGGGAAATTAGACACTTACATTTGTAGCATTTCTTTCAATTTAAGGTAACAAGGAAAAATTTTCAAAATAACAGGTGTCCCTAAAATGATTGAGAAAATTCTGAGTTTTGCACTGGTTCTAAAGCTTTCTTCCAAAAAAGATCCCCATCAGAAAGGATTAAGTCTGATCAGAGATTTCGAAATATAAATTTTTTTGGGTATAATGAAAAATAGTCAACTCGAAACTAAAGATAGAACCTAAAATGCACAATTCCGAAATTTGAGATGAATCGGATTTTTGCTTTTTGATGCAGTAAACATTTATGTGTAGTATTACGTCCCATAGGGGATACTGTGTATAAACAAAAATTCCGGATCCGGAATTTTTTATAACAAAGTTCTGTTGATTTTCTATATTGAAGGAATTCGATTTAGCTTAGCAATTTCACACAGTGATGAGTATATGGGACAAGCATTATGTACATGCAAAAAACACGATTTTTTTTGGAAATTAGGGCGCCATCCTCAGGAAATCTCTGAGTCGGACTTTAAGCTGAGATCTGTTTCTTTGGTACACACATTGTGAAATTTATTAATTTCCTATAGGAGCAAATAGGAAATTCAGCCAATGTTTTCTATGAAATATAAGCATATACAATCACCTTTTGTTTTCATTTTGTTAATTTCTGTAGCCAAATACAGGTAGGGTATTGAGGTATGTAGATGTGAGTGTCTAGTAAAATCGCTACATAGAAATAATCTCTTGTTCAAACCTTAATCAGAGGGTGTTTTGAAATCAATCCAAGATGCATAGTAATGTGCCGATACCTACTGTACTAAACAATGTCAGTACTTAGGGATAAAATGTGTTCCAAAAGTTTAAGAACCACAAGCATTCATAATTCAGCAAAAAAGGCCTAAGTACTAACGCTTTGTGGGCTAAAATGAGCGTTAAAGTCAGGGTTTGTATGTGATAAGACAGGTTTTTATTGTGATCACATGACACCATTGAGGTGAAATTTCCCAAACTGTGCCATTGTGGATTGACTCAAAACACCTATGACCTTTAAAGACACTATCATGGATTTGAAAATATTTGATTTGAAATGTGCAGAATAGCCTTCAAGGGAGGAATTAAAGTCTGTAGAATTCTAATAAGGTACTTTTCCAGCTGTAGAATTGACATTTTTTTTTTTCAAAGGAAGAAAACGGACCAGCAGTGTCCAAGATACGATTTCTCCATTCAATTACGTGTTTGTAGTAGTGTCCGAACGGACAGTATGACTAAAATCTCAATTCTGTCCTTATTAGGGTGCTCTGGTCTTATCATTTGCAGGGTATGTTTAGGATACCTGTACTTTGTTACATACAGGTAAAAATCTGATTTTGATTTCGTTTGCTGATTGACAAATCACTGATAGTGTCTTTACTGTACTTCTTGTGAGGGTCTGGATCGAATTCTTGAATTTTATAAGTTCTCCAATTGAAGATAGGGTGTTTTCATGAAAGCGGGTGCATTTTGGAGATAGACCACACCCCCAAAAAATAATTTGTCCAAAATTGTTATGTTTATGTTTTAAAAAACATTTAAGTGTTGTTCGATTATGTGTATTGTTGTTCTACGACTTGATATGAGAGCCTGGCCCGTGCACATACACCCCATCCAATACCGTGGGAAACAAACTTGCGTTTTGATGGTAGACACAAGAATGCCATGTGCAAAGCCCTATTCAATACTGGTGTGAAAAAGATGTTGGTGATGGTTAACAAGCACTAAAACGGCCGTTTTTTGGTTATATCTTGGGAATGAAATGGAGTTGAGGGATCAAATTTCAGGACGACAATTGATGAGAAAAATACAGCCTTTTATCTGATATCAAAAATCAATACTACTGCCGGGGTAAATCAGGGGGGTCCCACAAGACGATCGGAACACACACTTTAAAGGTGCATTCGTGATTCAGCACGTTCTGTTTTATCCATGAGAAAACCTGTTCACAATATTTGTTGATTCCGATCTTGCAGTTTTGAGTGTTATGAGCAATTGTTTGTTTCCCATGGGTCCATCACCACTGTGCGTAATTTCTGTCCTGTTTCGGACCAAAAATACAAAATTGCGAATTTCGTAACAGGCATGCCAAATTTGACTAAAAAAATTACAAATAAATACTAAGGCTAACGGTTCAGAGGATATAAAAAATCTCAATTTTTGTAGAGTAAGTCGGGGGACGAGGTGTGGATCACGAAATGCCCCTTTAAGTATTCAATACTTATTATGGGAAAAATAAATTGCCAACAACACTTCTTGGCTTTTTGCCCAGTATGCACACCAAACATTTTGTACAGCAAAAGAATAGGGTTTATTACATTATCAAAATTTTTAATAGAAACAAAAATACTCGCCAACTGATGACATTTCAGAGAGTTGCTGGGAACATTTCTATTTGACGAAGGTTCAAGTTTGAGTAGCTAAATGAACTCAAGAAATATGCTCCATTTTGTTTAGTTATTACATATCCTTGAGTTGGAATTCGGCCTGAAAAATTAGACCTCTTAATATACAAATATTAAGACACCTTTTACTAATTTATTCTTAATATACATATTAATTGACACCATATCATTCAATGGCCGCCAAATTATAGTTGATGTAAATAAAACGCATTCACCGCAATAAACCGATTAAAGTAATACAACAATAACGTAAATATTTGACCATTTTCACATCTCCCATTGACTAAGATGTATCTGATTGAAAGTGTATATATTTTGTGGTCGGAAAATGAGTGTCTATGCCAAAGTCTATGTCTACGATCAATTATTTAAATAGCTTGCTTGGTTCTGAGAAATGTGGATAATGTAATACATCCTTAAAAAGGGCGCATTTTAAAAAGTTCAACATTTCTTAGAATTTTTAATGTCATTCTGACGTAATAAACACTATCAATGCCCGCATTTAGTTTACCTTGAAATAAGATGCACAATCAATATCTTAGTAGAAGTTTACACTTATGGGACTCATGCGTTTGTATGCATTGGCCAATTTACTTCATACTCAGTCAGCTCAGCAGAACAACTGGCACAAGACTCATACGGTCAGTTAAAATGGTACTTGTAAAAGTGGAATTTTCGCGCTAACATTAATTTTCGCGCTTTTCACGCACTTCTGAAGCTAGTGCGAAATTAAAAACCCACGAAAATTTTTATTTGGGATGTCTATGAATGATAGCTGAAAAGAGCAAATTTAAAACAAGCAAAATGTTAAAATTGCTGAAACACAAAAAATTACACACGAAATTATCACTTTACAGTACTTTAACCTAGATGATAATAATAAGTGCTTTTTTACTAACTCTTGTTAAACCTTGTCTACCCCATTCAGTTTTTCTCCGCCAAAAAAAAAAATCATGATTGTGTTGCAAAGTGATTGTAGGGAATCATTTTACATCCTTTGCACAAATTTTAGCGCAAAAATTCAGACACACCACCTTATCAGGGGCCAGGTAAGCGCAAAGTGAGGGGTGGGTGGTAAGCCTCCAATACTTTACGGTGTCATTGTAGTGATCTTTCAGTAAAAAAATCATGTTATTGAGCTAAAAGTTCAGTGTTAGTATCCCACTGAGACTTGAGAGCAGTAGGGTATTGGGTATTTAGATGTTGAGTGTCTAGTAAATCGCTACATATCATAGAAAATAATTCTTGTTCAACCTTTTAATAGAGGAGCCATGTTTTGAATCAATCCCATGATGCATAGTATGTGGCCTATACCATACTGTACTAAACCCATGTCAGACTTAGGGATAAAATGTGATTCCAACAAAAAGTTTAGACCCACAAGACATTTCATTAAGCATGCAAAAAATGCCCCTTAGTTATAACTACACGCTTTGTGGGCTAAAATGAGCGTTAAAGGCAGGGTTTTAGTGTTAAGAATAGGATTTTATGTGATCACATACCCATTGAGGTGAAATTCCCAAAACTCGGTGCATTGTTGGGATGACTCAAAACACCCTCTGACCTTAAAGACAAATCAGTGCTTTGAAAAATATTTGAAATGTGCAGGAATAGCTTCAAAGGGAGGATTAAGTCTGTAGAATTTAATAAGTTACTTTTCCAGCTGTAGATAGAATTGACAGGGAAAAGGAAAGAAAACGGCAGTGTGCCAAGATACGATTTCATTCAATTACGTGTTTGTAGTAAGTGTCCGAACGGACAGTAATGACTAAAATCTCCAATTCTGTCCTTTTAGGTTGCTTCTGGTATATCATTTGCAGGGTCTGTTAGGATACCGTACTTGTGACATACATGTCAAAATTGATTTTGATTTTTTCGATTCTCTGATTGAGCAAATCACTGATAGGTCTTTAAGTACTTCTTGTTGAGGGCGGGTGGATCGAATTCGTGAATTTTTATAATCTCAATTGAAGATCATGGTCCGACTTTTCATGAAAGCGGTGCATTTGGGCGATATAGATAAGACACACCCAAAAATCTTTGTCTCAAAATGGAGTTTTGATGTTTTAAACATTAAGTGCTGTTCCACATTCTCATGTGTATTGTGTTCTCTACTTGATATGAGGAGCCTGGCACTTGCACAGACTCCCCATCAAGTACCGGGGAAAACAATCTTGCGGTTTGATGTAGACCACAATAATGATGTGGAAAGCCCGATTAATATGTGCAAATATTGATGGTTAACACTAAAAAGGCAGTTTTTTGGTTATATCTGGGAATGAAATGGATTGCGGGCTCAAATTTCAGGACGACAATGAGAAAATACCAGCCTTTCATCTGATATCAAAAATCAATACTACTTCCGGGTAAATCAAGGGGGGGGGGTCCAAAAGACGATGGAACACACACTGTTAAGGTGCATTCGTGGATTTCTTTCAGCACGTTCTGTTGTATCATGAGAAAACCTGATCACAAAATATTTGTTGATTCCGATTTGCCAGTTTTGAGTTATGAGCAATTGTTTGTTTCCATGGTCCCATACCCCACTGTGCTGTAATTGATGTCTGTTTACGGACAGAAAATACAAAATTGCGAATTTTAACATGGAATGGCCCAAATTTGCACATAAAAAAATTAAATAAATTACTAGGCTAACGGTTCAGATGATATAAAAAAATCTCAAATTTTTTTAGGTAAGGTCGGGGGGACGAGGTTGGGGATCACAGACATGCCCTTTAGTATTCATACTTCTTACGGGAAAAAAATAATATTGCCAACAAAATTCTTGCTTTTCTGCACAGTATGCACACAACATTTTTACGCAAAGAAATAAGGGTTATTCATTATCAAAATTTAAAGCAACAAAAATTGCCAACTGATGACATTATCAGAGAGGTTGGTGGGAACATTTTTTATTTTACGAAGTTTATAAAGTTTGAGTAGCTAAAATGAACGCAAGCAATAGCTCCATTTTGTTAGTTTATTACATTATCTTTAGTATGGAATTCTCCTGAAAATTAGACTCTTTAATATACAAATATTAAGCCCTTTGACTAATTTTTATAAAGATACATATAATTGACACCATATCATTCAATGGCCCAAATATAGTTGATGTAAACTAAACGCATTCCCCGCAAATAAACGATACTAACGGTAATACCCAATAACGTAAATTTTGACCATTTTTCCATCTCCATTGACTAAGAGATGTATCTGATTGAATTAGGTTATATATTTGTGGTGGAAAATGAGTGTCTATGCCAAAGTCTATGTCTACGATCAGTATTTAAATAGCTGCTTGGTTTGCTGAGAAAGTGGGGATAATGTATACACTTCCTAAAACGGTTGGGGCATTTTAAAAAGTTCAACCATTTCTAGACTTTTTAAATAGTCATTCTGAACTGAATAAACACTATTCAACTGCCGCATTATGTTTACCTTGAAATAGATGCACAATAAATATCTTAGTAGAAGTTTACACTTATTGGACTCATACGTTTGGTATGCATTGGCCAATTTAATTATACTCAGGCAGCATCAGTCAGCAGAACAACTGGCACAAGACTCATACGGTCAGTTAAAATGGTACTGTAAAAGTGGAAATTTTCGCGCTACATTAATTTTCGCGCTTTTCACGCACTTCTGAGCTAGTGCGAAATTAAAAACCCACGAAAATGTTTATTTTGTGTGTATGTCTATGTAGGATAGCTGAAAAGAGCAAATTTAAAAACAAGCAAAAATGTTAAAAATTGCTGAAACACGAAAAATTACACACAAAAATTATCACTTTTACAGTACTTTTTAACCTAGATGATTAATTAATAAAGTGCTTTTTTAACTAACTCTTTGTTAACCCTTGTCTACCCCATTCAAGTTTTTCTCCCAGGCCAAAAAAAAAAAAAATCATGATTGTGTTGCAAAGTGATTGTAGGTAATCATTTTTTACATCCTTTGCACAAATTTGAGCAGCAAAAATTCAGACCCACCACCTTATCAGGGGGGCCAGGTAAGCCGCCAAAGTTGAGGTGTGGGGTGGTTAAGCCTCCAATACTTTACTGTGTCATTTGGTATTGCTCTTTTCAGTAAAAAAATCATGTTATTGAGCTAAAATTTCATTTTTATTATCCCCCTGGCTTGAAGAGCAGTAGGGGGATTTTGCGAGAGCGCGCATGTCCGTATGTGTGTTCCAGTTTGGTTAGGTTTTTGTTTTTCAGGTTTTCTTCGAAAAATTGAAGTCCGATTTAACTAGTTTAAATCGGATTTCAATTTTTCGGGGTTAAGGGGTTTTGGGGTTAAAGGAATTTATTGGCATAAATCTATCGGCACATATATAATGAAATATCCCTAAATAAGATGTACCAGATGGTTTTCATGGTCATTGGAGCATTCATTGCGAAAAAAATCCAGATTATTCAGACAAATGTCACGACTGTACAACAATCATGGAAGCTGCCATCTTTATTCCCTGTGCTATATTTGCAACGCCGCGCGCAATACCGAAACAGAAGCCAGCGAAATATATCACGCTGGCTTCTGTTTCAGTATTGCGTGCGGCATTATAAATATAGCACAGGGAATAAAGATGGCAGCTTCCATGATTGTTGTACAGTCGTCACATTTTTCGGAATAATCTGGATTTTGTCGCAAAGGAATTGACTCCAATGACCATGAAAAACCATCTGGTACGTCTTATTTAGGGATATTTCATGATATATGTGCCGATAGATTTAGACCATAAATTCCTTTTAAGGGGCGTAGGGGTTCCTTCATATGGGATGATGATAAAAGATCCGGGCCCAAGCAAGGTCATCTGAGGTATGTTTGTTATGTGTATGTATGGTTGCTTCCAGGTGGTTAGGTTTTGTTTTTAGGTGTCTTCGAAAAGTTGAACAATGCTTTAAACCAGGCTGGGGTTAAGGGGCAAATTGCAATAGGAGTTCTCATATGTGGACTGATGTCAAGGAATCATGGACCAAGTCAAGGGCATCGAGGTCATGTCTCAGACTCTGCCATCTTGACGGGGTATGATTACTTGTGCATTTTTACCTTAAATTTTTCCCAATAGTCAGTAGTATTTTCATTATTTTCCCCCAGTATTGTTCAATGATAGTCTAAAGATAGACCCCAGTCTAAATTTAGATAATGTTTAGATGTTGCATATGAAGTTCGAATTACTTCACACTTGTTCACCCCTCCTGTTACTAATGTAGATGGGATTCTTTTTTCATGGGCCTAAATACATTTGTATTTAATTATTTTTTGTTAATGGGACCCCAACTTATTTGTTGACATGACCTGTAATTGTTTTTCATTTGCTGGATACTGCCTAAGAATAGTGAACAAACCACTCTAGCCCAATCATATAATGGAGCAGCCATTATTTGACCCTGGGCAATGGAGGATTTCCAAACTTTATTGCATGGGGGAGTGGAGGATTCTAACTTTTTTGTGCAAAAATAAGACAATTCCTCTTGTGC
Organism: Ophioderma brevispina; assembly: GCA_023653785.1. NCBI lineage: Eukaryota > Metazoa > Echinodermata > Ophiuroidea > Amphilepidida > Ophiodermatidae > Ophioderma > Ophioderma brevispina. The sequence goes on along the minus strand of JAMKCH010082752.1, from coordinate 36,111 downwards.
TTCCATTCAAAAGTTTTGCATGATTTTATGAAAATTTCTCCCATTAAAAGTTCAGGTTGGTTCCTCTCTTCCGTGAATAAAGTGTTATTCTTTCCACCCGTCTCGCTGACAAATATTTTTCAGACTTCCTACTGAATCCCCTATGTCACTGGCTATGTACAAAAAAGTAGTAAAATGCAGAGGGTCCCCTTAGGAAAAATGCATGCATCAAAATGTGTTGCACACAGGCTTGCAGGGACGCATTCTTGCAGCAAGCTTGCGCAAGTTTGCAGCAGGCACATGCATACTTGCGGATGATTGCACAAGCAGGAACCAGGCAATACATGCCTGCAGCGTTTTTGCCTTGTAGCATGCAGGAACATTCGCAAGCATGTGCAAACATTCGCAAGCATTTACACAAGTTTGCAAGAATGCGCGGAATTGCAAGCACACGATGTTGCAAGCGTGCCACATTCGCAAGCAACCCACACATTGCAAGCAATTTTCAAGCAAGAACTGTTGCATGCTTTCTGCAAGCTTCTGCACAAACATGACAGCTTGCCTAAGTTTTGGATCTGTATAATTTGAATGCATGCATGTGCAGTTGTTGTTTACCCTGAAAGTAGATTTAGAAAGATGAGTAACTGTTCTTATTATTCAACTTATACAATTATTAATTAGCTTCTTGTTCACACTTTAGTTTTCTTAAAACCAAAATACTTTGTAAACACTGCCTTGGTGATAAATAGTAAATGCTTCATATTATTATTCCATGCTTGATTTTTTAAATATATCTTTTTTTGGGTGCATGAGCCATGAGGACAAAATAAAGCTGAACCTGAAGTTGATTACAAATTACTTAGACTGGTATGGTGTACAACCTAAACAAGCTTGTTACTGATGATTACTTTCTAGATGAACATGATCACATTCACAAAGCAAATCGACTTGGAAAATTCAGGCACAACCAAAAAGCTGGCTGTAAAATTCAGTATCCCGATTTCATACAAGATCGCCTATGTGATACCTAAGGGTGCCTGTACCAAGTCTCCTTTCACGTGTATTTTCAATAGCCTGTTCGTATGAGTAGGGTCTTATACATAGTGTAAGAGACTGCTGGCTGATTAGCCAATCAGAGACAGTATTGGCTTACTTTGATGACGGTTGATTGATTTTTGCAGTGATTGCCAAAAAAATGGCACTGAGAAAATGAGAAGTGAAGCGAAAGTTTTGCAGCTAGTAGGTAAATGTTACAAAGACAAAGGCATTGAAGGATTTTACATGTTAGGGCAGTAAACTGGCACGGGTTACTACAGCACAGGATTCGGCAATGCCAAGCATGGTCGGGTCTTTTCTCGAGGATCGATGGCCAAGTTTCAGATTAAGACTCATCATGATATGACATGCACTGGTAATAAATACCACAGCATATGTATGTTTTGCCATGGCTTGGCTATTTACCAAAGCTATCGTAATCGACTGTATAAACCTAGTTTTTCAGGTGGGTATGAATTATGAATTCAGTATTCTGCCACCACTCCTCACATGCAGGCATGTTCAACACACATGATGCGGTTTTAAATCTGTTGGCCTGTTTGAGGCTGCCGATTCATAGGGTGGTGACACAATATACAAAATTCTTATCGTAGTAGGTGATACTATTACTAGCTTTAAAGAAAGTAGGATGCACTGGCATGACTGGGGGGGACTGTATCTATAATGCATTTTTTTAATGATTGCATGTTGTGATTTGCTTGTGTTACAACTTGGCCTGCATAATGCAGTTACTAATGATGCCATTCATGCCATAGACTGCTGCATTATGGACATTGTCACGTGATTTGGCTGTATAATACAGTATGCAATTATTTTCTGGCAGCTAGCACTAGCTGATCATGAGCTAGTGTACGTCGTGCCAGTCAGAAACTTGTTAAAAAAGGGACGAGACATAACACCTTTTAACCTTACGCATGCCATTCAAATTCAGTAGTTGTACTCCCGTCGAGGGGTGACAGTTAACATTAATGCACAACGATCCCACTTATTTATTTTTGAAAATTTCAGTGAAAAAAACTTGGGACTCCCGGCTCGGTATCGATTACAAATCAGCTCGTTAAAGGTGGTGTACCGTAACCTTTACATAATTTGCATCCCAAAGGGTGTAAAATACACAAAAGAAAGGATTAGTTCCTAGTAACAACTCGGTGAGAAATTGACCCTTTGAATGCAAAGAAACATCATATGCAACCGTTTGACAGCTATGTGTGTGCGAAATGTACCATTTCGGATGTAGCAAAACGCAGTACAATATTGTGTTGGTTTTGAATAGTAAAACTGCAGTATCGTACAAAACCAGGCACATTTTAACCCCAGGCTGCCACTTATCAGCAATCCATTTTGTGATCTCCTGAGGGGAAATTATATGCTGGATTGGATTTGTGGATACAGTAGCGTAAAGAATATTTGTATTGTCCACCACCCTATGAAATTTGGGCCGCCTCAGCGGAATTAAACTGTTAAAGTCGTGTATATTGAAGGATGTGTGGTGGTTGATGACTATTCATCCCTTTTCTTATTTTTTTTGGGGGACTTTGAGGGGAAAAATGAACAGCTGGCAACCTGATTTTGGGTATACTGTATTGTATAACTAGATGTTCTCTCAATTTCGTTGCCAAGGTCACAAATCCGTACGCACGGCCATTAACGCCTCCGCATACATGTACTGTAGTAACAAGGTTGACAACAAAAAATAATTTTAATCAACATGGTTGCGTGTTATGATCCAAACAGGCTATGAGAAGAACCGATCTGATCGTATTTTCTTGGAAATCGGCGATTAGGACTGATCAGATCCGGTATCGGCAAAATTCTCATTTTTACCGATTTTTCTATACCGATTAAAATTAATATCAAAGAGGTCCAAACTTGAATTAAATTTGTTCCAACGTGGTCAAAACGGGTTGAAAAATTTGAAAATAAATCGAAAAACTGAAACAACAATTTTTATTACTGTACACAAGAGTGGGTATGTTGTTCCTAACTACTATTCGCCGATAGTGGTTGCCAAAATCAATCTGCTACTTTCTGGCAGATTTTGGCTGTCGAAACGGCGATGATTGATAATGCAAAAAAAAAGTACACAGAAAAAAAATAGGAATCGGAATGAACGATTTGAAATCTTTAAATCTGTAAATCGGTATAACAGATATTGGTGATTGTTAGACACTTAAAACAGGCCGCGTCTTGTACACTGCAGCACAGACGATAGCAACAGGAAAAGGAGAAAATAAACTAGGGCTGGACAGATGTGACTGCCAGCGTGAGAAAATCACTCCTGCAGCCATAATTAGGTATGACTTTTTTTGCCGATGATTGCAGCTCATCCCATATCTTTTAGGACTGACGGAAAGTAAGATTTTTGTCAGTTGTCAGACTTAACCTAACGAGTCGTAAACCCCCCCCCAAAAAAATGGCGAGGGGTCAATGAAGGCAACGCAAGTGTATCCTGACGTCAGAGGTTGCAGTGATAATCATTGCTTTCCATTTGCCTTTGGGCGCCGGGAAAAAGGGCAGAAAAAGCTCTTTAGTCTCCCATGCAATAGGCAGCAAGAAATAGGTCTCCTGCCGGAAAAGCCGGTTCCAAAGTCAATCAAATAGCAATGACGGAAGGTACGCTCTACAGAAAACCTTGCAGGACATGGGAAGGGTAGTGCATGGGCGGGATACAGATGTCAACCGGAACTTCGTGTATCATGGTGCGTGGACGTCTCAACGGCCAATGGAAAAGCAATTGCTTTGGCGACTCAGGGGGAAAACGGCCGACGGTAATCGGAAGCAATAGTGTTCTGAAGGAAAGCCGCGAGTTGCAATTAGAAATCATGCTGGTAAAATAAAGTAGTTCTTGGGTGGACGAATAGTGCAATATCACTCCAATAGCAAACTGATAGCTTTTCAAGACTCTCAGACGGGTTAGGGTTAAAACCAGTGTACGATTTAGGAAATTAAAGTTACATGCACAATGAGAACGTTCCTTGAAAATGGTGAAAGGCACAAAAATTTACATCACAGACAAAAATTTTACATGCACAGGGCCAATGTTAAATGCATGTGCATCGTTAAAACCCCCTAAATCGAAAACCTGGGTTAAACATGCTCTTTTCACCAATAGATGTAGAAAAAATTAAATCGGCCGTGTAGTTTTAATTTTAAATGAGTTAATTAACCCTGTAACACATCATGCACTCCATCAGACTTGACAGTAAATAGCAAGGCATTTGGAGGCTTAGACATACAACCGGCCGGCAGTAAGCTAAAGCATTCTGTATGCTTAATTGCCGATGGTGCGTGTACCCTCTAGCAAAAATTCCACACAAAAAAAACGTCTCAGGCAGTTTAAAGCAAAGGTCTTCTCTCAAGGGGAACACGTCACAGAAGCAAGTAGCCGCATTCTTTTTTTGACAATTTACGGAGGGGGAAACCGGCAACTTGGCAACCAAGGCATTAAAGCAGCTTGGGTTTTCTGATGGAGAACCGGATGTTATTAGCAGTAATTTTTTTCAGGCGAATCCCTGATTTGCAAAAGGCCCGTCGACTGTAGTCTTACCAGCAAAAAATCAGCCATTAAAAGATCACAATTGATGTAATTGACTTTCAGATGTGTTAAAGTTTTTAATGAGGGTTCCCCCCGTACAATAGAAGTGGCGGAGAATCTTTTGTTAAAAAACTGAAGAAGTATAGACACTTTTATGGCTATGAGCCACATTGCTATATGTGCATACAAAAAGATACACAATGGCCTATGAGTACATTAAAATAATAATTAACCCTATCTGTGCTGATCGACACCAAATTTCATCATGGGACCTGCAAACCAACTGTGATACTGTTCAAACTCGTGGGAAAAGTGTCCGGATTTTGACACCCATCGATTACAGGATGGTTGTGACAACAGTTATTGTAGGTGTAGTATTTATAGTGTTATGATAAGTGCAAGGCTCAATGTCAAAGTAGTGCTTCTCAAAGTTTGTTAATTTCCAAGTAAGGGAGTTCATCTGGAGGAGAATTTAAGATATTTACCTGCACATGCAATGTTACTAAAGAAAGATCCTTCAAGAGAAGCTACAATGACTCTAATACAATGCACTATGAAGAGCTGCATCGGGGTAGTGAGTGAGCAAATGGCATTACGGAGAGAGGGGAGCATTCACTCTCACCCGCCTTTAAAAGAAAATGAGGTCTGTTTGAAACAAGGAGTTGCACGTAATTTACCACCCAAATACTTAAATTTATTTTGATGCTCATTTGGTTGTCTTAGAACACTTCACAATGCACACGGTATAATCTATGCAAAAATTCCTTTGGGCAATTGGTTTCCGTAGGGACGGTTCCAGACGCCCTGTAAAGCAAGCATTGCGCACACTACCTGCATGCACCCTGATGCTGCTGCAAGAACTTGCATGTTGTACTGCAAGCCTGCGCATGCTCGTAAATCAAAATTGCAATAGCTTGCAAGAAGCTTATGTCGCATGCCTGCACCATTTGCAAGCGGCGCATGCTTGCACCATTGCAAGCGTGCGCATGCAGGCACCACTTGCAAGCGTGCGCAGCGTAATGTTCCAAATACTAGGCCTGCTACGAGTTGCGCACCCAAGCCTGAGTAACCGCAAGCATCCTGGCGAATCCTGCAAGCACCACTGCGCGCAATTGCCGGCAACGGCACCCTGCGCGCAATCCTGCACGCACCCTGCGCGCAATCTTGCAGCTGCGCAAGGCCGAGTAATGTTCCAATACTAGCCCAACTTGCGCAAGCTTTTAAATTGATTGCTGCAAGCATGCAGCAAGCATGCAGCAAGCATGCTGCAAGCTTGTTGTGCAGCATGTGCACGCTGTGCTGCATGCTTGCCATATATGCTGCCATTTCGTAAGGGTCAATGACTGTGTTTCTTATGTGTGGTTTTCAAGACATAATAGGTTGTCACTGTAAAGTTTCACCTTTTTGCTCCTAGGTTTTCTTTAATATATACCAACCGGATTATCCCCTAACCCCCCCTAAAAATTTTTCATGTTCAAAACTTTGCTGACCAAATATTTTTAAGATTCCACTTCAAATCCCTCCATCCCTGGCCATGTAAGAAAACTGTCGTATTATGCAAGTTCAAAGTAACACAAGTTATTCAATATGTGGTTTTCAAGCCCTAGTAGTTCGTCACTGTAAATTTTCACCTTTTACTCCCGTTTTATTGTGATTGAATATGCCCCCCTTTCCCAATAAAAAATAATAAAATTTTCAGATACCTAAAAGGGGCAAGGGCCCAAGGACTGTTGTTTCCGTGGTAGGCATGCCACATAGTGTCTAGACACTAAATGTTCACGTGGTATAAACGGTTTTGTTTATGGTTTTATTATTTTCTATACGTCATGTCCAAAAAAAAAAAACTATTACAATCAAGATTTTTTTTTTGCCCAAAAATGTAATGCCATCTCAAAATGGTGTTGTAACTCTTGCTTTTTTCAGAAAATGTGCAAGCTTTCATGAGATTTTGGTGGTGTTGTTAACGTGGGGTTGCGCTCAAAAGGCTCATTATCTGAACACTTAAAAAAACTGTTGGGCCAGTTCCGGCTTATGCGACTCAACACAGTTTGCCATTTAAAACACAAACATTCGTAATGTGAAAATTAAGATAAAAATGGTATAAATGAGCTTTGGGATATAACATAAAACTGTAGTTTATAATGTTACACTCGGCAATAAAATACACTGATGTAGCATTGGAAAATGAATATCACAGTCTTGTATTATTGGCTTTACTACGGGTATTTAAGCAGAAGTAGAACCATTTAAAACAACCAGTTGAAAGTAAACGGAGGCCTTGAACCCACCAACCATCGTGTCCTTTTGTTAAGATTTTTTGTTCAACACTGGTTCTTCATTATGTTCCTCCCTTGGCATTTTGAGATTTTATAGTGGAGACTTAAAGAATTTGAAAAAGGGCAATTGGCCTCCTCATTTAGAGCAAATTGTGCTTGTTTATTTGTCCCCCCAACGAAACTGGTAGTTGTTCCCCTAAAATTCCCTACATGCACAAAATTTTCCAATTATTGTCCCCCTGAGTATGAGTCTCTCATTTCACCCACAATATAAGTTCAGGTTGCTTTCATGTTTAAAAAATAATATATGATTAGTTCATTTATGGTAATAATTCACTTTGATTCAGAGGGTTGGGTTTTGAACCAAAGCCATAATGCATTGCAATGTGCCTAGTACGGACGTACAAAATTCATGTAGAAGCAAGAGGACTGACCAAAATATTTCATGGATCATGCTAAAAAAAAAATTCCCTAAGTATTACAAATAGGGGGCTAAAATGAGTGTAAAAGTCAGGGTTTCTATCGTTGTGTTAAGAATAGGATTGGGTGGTAGTACATGACCATACTTAAGGTGAAAAGTCCCACAACGGCATTGTGGGAGTGACGAACACACCCTCTGCTCTTACAATATTCTTTTGTTTGAAAACAGTTTAATTCCACAATGAGGCTACACACCTTATACCTTCAGTTTTCTATACCTTCAAGTGAAAGCTAGTGAAACTGGCCCAAGTGGTATTTCATCCTTTGTGTTCAATCAATTGACAATATCTCCAGTTAGGGTGCATCAAATTGGATGCATCAAATTGGATGGAATAAAAACAAGGATTTCGCTTAGGAACTGGTCTAAAAAATGAAGTCAAAATATCTCACAGTGGCGTAACCAGTGGGGGGGCCGAGGGGGGGAAGCATCCCCCGGACATAAAATAATCGGGAATGGGAGCCAAGAAATGGGAAGGAAAAAAGGGAGAAGGAAGAGAAAAAGAGATGGAAAAAGAGGGAATAGAAGAAGAAAGGGGAAAAAAGAGGGAAAGAGATAAAGAAAGGGGAAAAAGAAGAGGGAAAGAAGGAAGAGGAAAAAAGAAAGAGGGAAGAAGAGAAAGGGAAGGGAGAAGGTTCGGCTTCAGAATTTGGAACCGACTGGGAAAAAATATGGATCTGAAATTGGCGTCTGAAAAATCGGGAAACTTCTTCAGTCTTGCCCCCCCCCAGGTTTGGTTACGCCCCTGCCTCACAGAAATATACAGTTGATTTTTTTTAAATTTTTAGTTTGATTGTATAGTTTTTTTGGGACAGTCTGTACTGAGGGTAGGTGTCTTATATAATGTCCCCAAAATAGACTAGTCAATAGATTTAATATTCATAGCAAGAGCATGTGATCCCTGGGCATGTTCCAGGCCCGGGAACCGCAGACCGGTGTAGAAGTAATTATAGTCTGGCGTACTCATAGTCGGCTACAACGGTAAAGAATAGAGCACTGGATTCAGTTGACTCTTTACGCAACATTAGTTTTACGCTTTATTCCGTTATCATCTATGGAGCCCGGACTATGGCTCCTGCCGGACTATATCTGCTTTCACACCGGAACCATACCCAATAGCGATAGAAGGTTATACATGTGGGGTGAAGCAGCAGAGTCAGTGAAATCTACAATATATAAAGTTTGAAGTACATTCATCACTTTACTAGCGGAAGGAATCTGCATGGTATTATATTAAATATACATATTGGGGTGAAAGCACTATTATGTCCTCTGGGGATCAGGAATGAACAATTGTTTCAATCTTTTTTAAACAAAACAAATTTCATGCTTGAGTTACGCAAAAAAATTATGAAAATGTTTCGAGATTTGCGCTGAATGTGTAAAATGTGACAGCCCTGCAGCTTCAAATGCCTGTTTTCCTCAAGGCACAGCATTCTATCTCAGAATCTCAGAGTTTGCTTCAGTATGCATTTCAATCCAGGCGTAGCACCCTGCGGAGGCAATATGTGCTACACACATGACGTAAAACAAGTCTAGGCACGCCCAGTCAAGTCGGTCCCAGATATAACTTTGGTCAAAGTTTGGGCCCTGGAGATGCCTTTGCCTTTGAGCTATAGAAGATGTGACGTCAATATTTATCAAGAAAGACAAGAATTTGACCGATCAATGTGCTTGAACCAACCACTACACTGTTCAATGTCCATTTTCTACTTGTGGTGGAAGTTGAAACTGAGGTTTCAAAGCACGTACGGGCCCTGAATGAGACATTATGCGCATGCGTATACTGTATGGCAAAGCACAATAGTCAGTGCAGACGGTTACAGCTGCTGACAATGGCATCACATGTCACCCCATCTATAGGCGCATTGTCCACATTTTGAATTCTTGTGTCCTTGACCTTTGACCTCTGGGATCAAGATTGTAAAAAGTAACATTTGGGGCTTCATTGCTATCATGGTTTGGACTCTGGGTTTCTGTTTTAGTTGATTTACAGGCATTCAACATGCTGACCATGAGGCATTCAACATGCTGACCATGAGGCTGTCGACCCTTGACCTCTGAAGTGAAGGTTTGTGTTCAGGAAATGTTTAGGGGCCAAGTTTGGACTCTGTAGGGACTTTAGTGTTCAGACAGAGATAATGAAAGACCAAAGTGCGATTTCAAGTGGATGAGAACTACACAATTTTGAAAATGACCTGTAATTTTACAGGCTCTTGAATTTGTAGAGCCAGAAGGAAGACTTATTTCACAGGCAATTTATTGTGTTAATTGTCTACATTGTCTGTAGGTTTTCAGGAGTTTCTGTAAATTTTCAGGAACACCTCTGGTAAAATAACTTCCAGCATCTTCCTGTAAAATTTGGGTATTTCGTTAAATTTGGTTCTCCTTGCAAAATAATACTTCTAATGACTTCATCATACAATAACGAAGAAATTGTAATCCTCATGCTTCTTTTAGTTTTGATTATCCCCTGGCTAAAAGCCACGGGAGATATTGAGAGAGTAGACTCCTTCTGTGTGTGTGTTCCTTCCACTTTGGCTGGGTTAAAGGCTGACTCAGAGATTTCCCGATGAGGGCGCACTCAATTTTCAAACAAATCATATTTTTTGCATGTACATAATGCTTGTCCATATACTAATCATTGTGTGAAATAACTAAGCTCAAATCGAAGTCCTTCATAGAGAAAATCACAACTTTGTTATAAAATTCCGGAATTTTTGTTATACACAGTATCCTATGGCACTGTTATACTCTACATAAATGTTTACTGCATGAAAACGGAAAGTCTGATTCATCTCTAACTTTGCAATTAAACATTTTAGGTGACTATCTTTAGTTCTAGATAACTATTTTTAAGTTCTACTCAAAATAATTATATTTCGAATTCTCTGACTCAGCCTTTAACTTGGTTAGGTTGACTAAAAAGGTGAACTGCTACCAGATCATAATGTCCTAATTAGACTATACTTTGTATGTGGGTAGTGATGCATGCATGTAATACCCGCACACTGTATCATCATTATTTGTAGGCGTGGATCCAGGGAGGGGGCGCGCGCCCCCCGGTAATTCTGCAAATACTTGCAAAATCAGCCCATTTGAGCTATTTTGGACCAGTTACAGCCTTTCAGCCCCCTGGTAATTTTGACGTTTTTCAAATCTTGGATCCGCCCTGATTTGTGCATATTAAGGAGCTCATTTGCATATTTGCTCTGTTTGGTTCATTACTAAAAAGATGAACTTCAACTTGATCCCAATGTCCAAATTGACAAAACTTGGTAGGTGGGTAGTGGTACATGCAAGTAATACCCATGCACTGTGTCATCACTATTTGTGCATATTAATGGGCTTATTTGCATATTTACATCATGCCAGGGGGATCTTGCAAGTTTTTTTTCTTGCTTTATTTTAAATACTGTTTTCCCTGTTAACTTGCACTGATAAAAACAAAAAATGAATTTTTTCGTGACACAGGGACATTTGTATTTTGATGAAAGGTAAAATTCATTGTTTTGGGGCAAAATATTGTGACATTTTACCTCATTTTTAATTTATTAGATAAACATTGTTGAAGTAAAGTAGATTATAAAGCCATGCAGAAATGATAGATAACAAATTGATCTTGAATATTATAAGGCCATATTTAAAAAGGTGTCTCAAAGTCCCTGCACACATTAGTAAATTTACAGGTGTTAGATTCTTTGAAAATAAAAAATCAATTTTTTAAAAGAAAAAATAGCTTAAACATCAACTCAAAATTCCTTGATTTCAAGTTACGAAAAATACTGTTTGGAGCAGGCAAGACTATCTCTGGTGTACAGAATGATAATAAAAGAAGAGGCGTGACCCAATATTAAGTCTACAAAAAGCATTTTACATTTGTTTTTCAACATTAGAGGGGCTTTGAGACAAACTTTTTAATGTGGTCTAATAAATAGTTCAGACATAAGATGATGGTTCCAAGCATGGGTGAATCTCTAAAAATGGGTTCCTCATGTAACATTTTGGTGTGTCCAAAATTGCTTACTATAGTCGGTCCAACCCAGTGGCATAACAGGCGGGGTGGCAGGTTGCCCCCCTGACGACTTTGGCCGGGAAAAAATTTGCAAAAATCATGCTAAATCAGCCGTTTTTTAGCCATCTGACCGGGAAAAATTGGCCTTTTGACCCCCCTGAGAGGGAAAATTTCCCAAGACTGGGAAATTTGCCCCCTCAGAGCGGGTGGGCCTGTTACGCCACTGGTCCAACCTCAAATGCCCGTCCCTCTCTAGTTTTGGGCTGCGACAATTGTATAGAATAGGGTGAATCACTTCAGGTGTAATCGGTAGTATAATGATAAGCCGATCACAATAGAATTTGACTCCGCGTCCAAGTAAAAATTAGGACTGAGCACAAAAAAGTAATGTTTGTCGTACATTAGCAATCTTCACGAAATAAAACCATGATGCACACGCCTATAGTATATCGTATATTGTGAGTTAAAAATTCACTTACATTCAGTCATCATCGTCTGATTCCGATTTACTGTCACAGTCCTCCGTCAGCTTGATTAGGATTTGATTTATGTCAATATCAACAATATTCTCCTTGCTCCAGTAGGAGGAGTCTTCTATCCCAATAACATGTTTTATTGCATTTTTCCAATCTATTTCGGTGACTTTTTGTAGAGCTTCCTCGAACAGTTTTTGAACAGATTTTAGTTTAAAGTCCTTGTTATGTTTGGCAACATAAGCATAAATATTGATGGCCTGTCCTTCTTTAATCCCACACTGGCCTGGCAGCGGTCATTATGCTACTCTCATTTAATCCTCTAAGACGATTTTCAAAATCAATGATTTGTTGTGAAGCTTATTATTGCCCCTCATACATACCTCCATGCATATGAGGTTGGATCGACTATAGGTGACATTTATTTTGGGAGTGTGGAATCCATATTAACCACCAAACAAGAAAGATGGTTGGTGGTAGCCTCAGTTTTAAAGGTTTAGAAAGAATCATGTGTAGTGAACATATGACTTTGCATGGTGTCCCCCATATGTTACGTCAAAGGTCATTAGAGGTCAACTTGGTGCAGATAGCGAAGGAAAGGGGGATTGCAAAAGCAGGGGACACTAGTGCTTCGAGGACTGCGCTGTGGACATATTCAAGAAAAAGATGATTAAAGGTGCAACAAAGAGATTTTAATGCACCCAAATATTGTGCCATAATAGTAATTTCATATAGATTAGATACTCAATAGATTTCTTACCTTGTATTTGGCTACAGATATGTCTTAAAAAAGAGAAAAAATATGATTTTGATTTACTTATATTTCAATGTAAAACATAGGCTGAATTTCGTATTTGCTCCTATACAAAATTAGAAATTTCACATTTTTTGTACCAAATAAACACTTCTCAACTTAACCCTTTCAGATAGGGATATTGTTGATGGAAAGCTTTACATCAGGGCAAAAATCAGTACTTTTGATTTTTTAGGGACACTTGATATGTGAAATCTCTCGTTGCACCTTTAAAATAGAGTCAAAATAGGGATGTCACAAGTTGAGTGCCATATTTGGAAACACTCAATTTCAATGATATGGATATGGGTGTAAGGCTGGCGTTTCCAAACTCGGGGCATTTGGTGACAGAGGGCTCAAAAAATAGAGGTGGGGGCACTTGCATATAAAATGGATATGGGTGTATGGACTGGTGCTTCCAAACCCAGGGGCATTTGGCATTCGGTGACTGAGGACTAAAAAAATAGGAGTCTTTGGGTGAGAGATAGCCTAAATGTCCCCAAATAGGGGGGTTTGGGGTGACAAATTTGCAAAATTTTCCCTCCAAAAATTGCAACAATTTCACAAAATTTTATAAAAATTAAGGTCTTTGTGTGATTTTTTTCAAAATTTCCTCACAAAATAGGGGTCTTTGGGTGACAGTGGTAAAATTTCAAAAAATAAGGGTTCTTTGGGTGAAAATTTAAAAAACAATATGGAGTCTGTGGGTGACAATGATGCTTAAAAGTGGGGGTCTTAACAGCTTTACATACGCATCATTTCCAAAATGGGAGTCCCTCCCCCCCTGGAAATTTGGAATGTGTTTTTATATCAGTGACACTCCTAAAGCGATAATAGCTCATTGTTTTTGAAGAGTGCCCCCCCCCCTTGGAGATTTTTGCACAGTTGTATTGGTAATTGACTAAAGTATACATGTGAATGGTAAAACTTGGATTTCTCTGTGTGTCACATGAGGAATTTTGTAATTAAAATCATTAATATCAGATCGTGATGATAATTCAATGGGCAATTAAATGGCATTCCAATATGAAATAGCTGGGAAATAGGACCTTATACAGATCAGTGCTAATCCATTAGTGTTTCTGTTGGTTCACCCAATTCAAGTTAGGATTATTTTTGTGTGATTGTGCTGTTTTATAATGGACAGATAGAAATTTCATGTTTCCAGCGCTGCCGTTGAATTAGGATCAGGGACCCCCAAATCTAATTATAAAATCCCTTCTTCATTACCGTTCATAGGTATACATGTAATTTAATAAACAATTACCAACACAACACAACACAAATTTGAGACTGAAAACTGGGGGTGCTCTTCAAAAATGTGCTATTATTGCTTTAATTTTCTGAAAAGTGAAACTCCTTTCAAATCTTAAAGGCTGATTCGGAGATTTCCCGAGGAGGGTGCCCTTAATTTTCAAACAAATCATGTTTTTTGCATATACATAATGCCTGTCCAAATACTAATCACTGTGTGAAATAGCTATAAGCTCAAATTAAAGTCCTTCATATAGAAAATCACAACTTTGTTATAAAATCCGGATCCGGAATTGTTGTTTTACACAGTATCCTAGGGCACTGGTATTACATACATAAATGTTACTGCATGGAAAAACGAAAAATCTGAGTCATCTCAAACTTTGAATTGAGCATTTTAGTGATTATTTTCGTGTAGTTGACTATTTCAATTTTTATTACAAAAAATTATATTTCAAAATCGCTGAGTCAGCCTTTAGGTGCCCCATTAAGGATGCACCCTACAACCGAATCTTGACACCATTAAGAGAATCTGTCTTATTTAAAACTACTGTGATAGACATGGGGAGCACCAGACGATGACGGCCAAGCCTCTTTCAAATATAGCAACGCACAAAAAAACAAATCAAACTTAATTATGGCAATACAGACATAAACCAATTTAGGTGCTTTGATGTGGTTCGGTCATGGGTATTCCCACGACCCACATACAACCTCGTCTTCATCATATACAAATAATTTCAGAAGTAACCATTAGAGTGGAAGGTGATTCTTCAACTCCAAATGTTTGGAATAAGAAAATATTCCTTGAGAACTAGTAAACATTCAGAATTATTTGTGATGAAGATTTTGCTTTTACATGTTAAACCAAAGGCGACGTCTAAAATTGGGATTTTGGCTTGGCGCACCCTCCCCATGGCGTAACACAGGCGGGGGGGGGGGGGGGGGGGGGGGGGGGGCAGGGGGGACAGGTCAGGTTCCCCCCACCCACGAACTTTGGCCAGAAAAAAAGTTGCAAAAAAATCCTTACTAAATCAGCCTGTTTTTTAGCCCTCTGACCGGGAAAAATTGGCCTTTTGACCCCCTAGGAGGGAAAATTTCCAAAACTGGGAAATTAGCCCCCTCAGAGCGGGTAGGCCCGATACGCCACTGGCCCTCCCCTAGGGTAGCATTTGTACATTCCTGTGATTCTGGGTGGAGGGAGGAACTTTACAGCTATGGAAAGTTCCACCTGCACTGTAAGTTTTGTAGAAGATTCACACACCTTGCAAATATTATTGCATACATGCACGCGGCCAACGCAGTATGTAATACGCCAAAGGTGGCCTGCACTTTTGGAAGAAAGGGGGAGAGAGTAGAAGAGATATGGAGAGAGGAGAGAGCTTAAAGGCAAAGAACAAAGAAAGGACACTTGACAGAAAATATCAAAATAACAAAAGCTCAATTGGGATCCATTTCAAAAAAAATGTACTCTTCTTAAAGGGGCATATTTTGGTTTGCAACTCTCACCCCCGCTCAACTTACATAAAAAAAGTTGAGGGATTTTTTTTGTATGTCTAATCTGTTAAACCTTAGTTAATTACACATAACCTAATTGGACAGATTTTGAGTGCCTTTGCAAAAAATCATAGTTTGTTGTATTGTCTTACCAGTAAAGGACACAGAAATTACGCACAGTGGCCTTATTCCAAGTTCACGGCTTGTGCCATTATTACTGTGCCGGATAAATTCATAGATATTTGTACCCCGAATCACATAGGAAATTTGATTTTTTTAAAAGGGTTTTTTGTAATCCAACATGCCTTGTCTCGGCCACAACGCGTAAAGCCAATAATAAGTCATTTTTTCTAAATTCAAAATTGCCCATTGTTCAAATTGCTAGTGTTAGTAATATCAATACTCATATTACTTTTCTGTGCTGAAAATACAGACACTTTAAGCATTTACAGCGCGGTTTGAAGGGAGGCATTTACGGACTGTTTCTGTGGTCTTAAAAAGTCAAATCCGACTTTTTATTGTGTCGCCTGCCTTAAGGCAGGGGAACCGCCACCCATAGGGATCACTTGTCCATGGCCGTCACAGTAATTGCCAACTTTTGGAATTTTTCACTTAAAACCTATGAGGATTTTTTTACAGGAGGTGATACAGAGTCACTTTTTGTTTAAAATGCGTCAAAATTGAATGATATGACATCACAAAATAATGCCCGTTTGTTTTCAGCGGCCATATTAGCATGTGAACCTGTCAATTTTTACTTTTGATCTTAGTGCAACAAAGTGACATTTTTTTACATGTGAAAATAAGGTGTTTGTAGCAGAGTGCTCAAAAACTTATTTCTGGAGCAATCAAACTTGAGTGTTTGGACGTGGACATTTTCCGTTCACATTGAATTACCATTGTTATTCAATTACCTGACACTCCTTTGGGGATATCTGTGGATTTTATTGTATCATTACAAAGACAATCCCCATGATAATGCCCGACACAAAATTATAGACTGTCCTTGGAAATTAATTCAGATATGGTTATTCGAAATTTATCAGCAATCATTCACCAATTTGTCACGTCCACCATTTTTGGAGATGCCCTGTTGTCTTTATGAACTAAGTTCTATTTTTGTGTTAATTACTCTCTGCAGAGTGATTTCACTCTACTAGTAAATTGTAATAAAAGTTTTGACAGCCACGGTAAATGGCTTGGCTCATCAACATGAAAATTTTCCGTTCACACCGTCAGTAACGATACATTTGGTCACATCATCACACTCGCGTTGATATCTCAACAAACGAGGGAGGTCTGCGACTTTAATGATAGTATGTTTCTAGGTTCCATGGGTTTGTGAATTACAAACTTACTTTGAGGTGTGACAGTTTTAGTAAATTTTCAAAAACAATTGCCGGTTCCACATTTCAATTTGTAACACGTTCCAATGAAAGCTTCAATCAAGCAACCATGCAAAATTACAGCTTTGGATATTGGCAAGGGGCATGAGGATGAAACAAAGCATTCAATAGGGGAAAATAGTAGTGTTTCTTTTATAGAAGCCTTAACATCAGTATTTGTTTTTTAATAAATGTCAAAAAGATCAGATTTTTTTAAGTCAAAATCCGTTCACATGTCACGTCCAACCACTTTGGACATAAAGCTGTAATTATCGGCTAACTCAATGGGTGAGATTTGCTTGCATTCGGTACAAAATGTTCTCCAGCCTACAATAATCAAGTCATGAAAACATTCACTCTGCTCTGTTACTTTTTTTCTTTTTATAAATAAAACTGTTTTATGTCAAGACCTGTTGGGGGAAGAAAATAGAAAGCAAAAAAATGTCAAGAGAAATTGCAAAATTCAAGTGTCAATGTTATATTTCAGCTGGGAGGCCTGCTGATGAAGGGGCATACTTTTACATTATGATGAAGACAAGTCTAATATCTTGGCAATTAATCTAAATGTCCATTAAAAACTATTTGCAATTTTTTACAAAAATTGCTCAATTTTCAAACTCTCTGATTAAAAAAGTATTAAAAGGAAAAGGATTAAGGGTTGTGCTTTCTATTTTTCCTTAAATTTATTGTTTTACACACATTAGAAAATAAATAACAAAGCGTGACACTAATTTGAAAAAATGACCACCAGGTTTACAAAAATGGTTGGACAATAAATTACTGTGAGAACGGGCCCACTGTAGTCGTGTTGATGTCTGTTGTTGATGTCCTGAGGTTGTGAAAAAAGGGTAACATTTGCCTGTAATATACACATACTTTACAGGCGGGGTTCTCAAAGGCCGCCCGGCGTGCAAAATCCGGCCCGCCATCCAATTCCAACCATTGATTATGATTTTTGGCCTTGACTTGCTTAAAATATAAGGAGAAACATACCAAATTTCGGGTGGCTGTATTTGGTCCTCAAGTAGGGAACTTTAAAATTCTCGACCCATCAGCTAATATAGTGAGAACACCTCTTAATGGATTTATTAAAACCAAACTGAGTCACAGATTCAACATGGCATCCCCCCATTTATTGATGAGGTCAAAGGTCCCACATAACAAGATCAAAGGTGGTTCCAGTGAGGTCAAGTTGTAAAATAGGCACTGAAATGTAAAATTGACCTCATTTGAAAAATGAAGTCAATTGGAACCCCAAACTTGGTTTATGGATGTTTCACATGCAAACTCCTCATTGTTTATGAGGTCAAAGGTCACATATCAATGTCAAAGGTCATGTGAGGCCTATCATTCACAAACGCCGCTGGCAGGTTGACACAAGTGGTCCGAGGAAGGATGTATTTTTAGTAAATAAATCTTAAAATTCATAATGTCTTGGCCAAATACAGCGTGTTTTGTAACCACTTACAGGGGTCTTTACTACAAGTTCCAATATAACAGTACAAAAAAATGGACTTTGTCGAAAAATAGGGGGTGCGCGATTTTTGTTTACATGTGAAGAAATCGCTGATAGTGGCTGTAAGTCCAAAAAAAATTAGATTTTGTAGCATGTAACTTTGGACCTAATTTAGTGTATGTGCCTAATCTCAAATGTAGATTTGAAGAAAATTGTGTGGAATTCTGTATTTTCTGATGTAAATGGACCAGACAGAAATGTCAATACAGGTCTAGGGCAGCATGGATAGAACATTTGCACATAACATTCAACACGTACCATCTAATCATTGAAATTGTGGGAAATGCGCCTTTTTAAAGCCACTATCAGTGATTTGACTCTAAATTTAAAAAAACTTAAAAATCATCACAAGCCCCCTATACTTTGCATTAGGGAATTTTGTTTTAGTTTTGCTGTTGTTTGTAACTTGAGTTTTCAAATTACAAACTTCTTATTGAAAGTCATGCCCTACTAATGCTACCAGCTGCATTATTGTGACCGATTTAGATCCAAGAAAGGTTATGCAAGTAATTTATGACCAGATTTTATGTGGCTGTCATGGCAACTACTGTAATATTTTGCCTTGGATGCCAATATCCTGGATGTTGTCATAGGTCACATCATCATAACAATGCCTATAATGATTCCTACATACCCTCAAATGATTAGACAACTGGAATTTCGCGGTGCTCGGCTTTCGCGCTCGGCTATATTCAAAGAATATAAGTGTGGGCCGCCCCATGACTTTGACCCTGCACGTGGCCTTTGATCCATCAACAATTGTATGAGGGATCGCATGGTGCACCTATGGGACAAAAGTTTGGTTTCCAATTGACTTCAAGTTTCCAAATTTAGATGAAATTGTACATTTTTAGCCCATTTTTCAATTGACTCACATGACCTTTGACCTTTCAACAGACCTTGACACCTCATCACATATGAGGGATCCATGTGCACCCTTATGCAGAAGTTAGAAGTTTTGGTTCCAATTTGAGTTAAACTTTTCAATGAGGTCAATTTAACAAAAACTTAACAATTGTGGACACACCCACCACACACAACATCCACACACACCATCCAACAACATCCACACATACACCGCACAACGGATTTGCTAAGTGGTCTGCAGCTATAGCTGGCGGCCCACAAAAACAACCTAATAAAGAAAAAACCATTACTGTCCGTCGGACCAGTACACAACTGTAATTGAATGGAGATTATATCTGTGAATCTGCTTTTTCATGTTTGCTTTCAAGAGTTTTCATGTGAAAAAAAAATACGTAGGGAGATTTCTACAGACGTACCCTTCACTTTTAAGGCGGCACTGGACACATTTTCACAAAATATGAAATTTCTTCAATTTGCTCTCAAATGGATAGTCTAGGCCATTGGAAGAACAGAGATATATTTTGCACATAAAAAAAACATACCAACAAAAGATGGACATTGATATGAGGATAAAGACCATGCCAGGGAATTTTGTAGCCACTTTTAAGTTTTCATAACTTTAATCAACAAATGTGTATATTACATGAATATTTTTTGGACTCGTATCATGATATTAAAACCACAAAGGTTATAGACCGATTTTCAAAAAACAGTGGGCATAGCGTGGGAAACATGCATACGGCGTGATGTTCTTGGTTAAACACCATTTTCGCCATCTGCTGAATTTAACGTCGCCGCGACATGAAATTATAAACAATAAAACTTTTGTCTACTTTGCCTTTTTTCCTTTTCACGTTGCTCCACATGTCTGACCTCCTCAAAAACAGTTAACCATACATAAGACATTACAGCGCATCCGTACGGCGGGGATATCTACAGCAACCAAAAAGTGTTGAAGTTTGTCGCAAGTCCAATGCTCTTGTAGCATATCGTAACAAAATATATATTTTCTGAATGTTGGATGAAAAATAACACCCGCAGCCCCATTTACACCTAAAATTTAGCAAAAGAATCAGTCGGAAAAACGTGCAATTTTGTATGAAGGTCTCTGCACAGATGTTGATATTTCACCTTCCAACCAGCCAAAACCGTGGTAGGTCGCTAACGGCTGATCGCAGATTTTTTTGCACAGTTCTAACCCAGTTTAAAAGTGATTATTACTGGTTAAACCGTGTTGATTTTTCAGTTAATGACCAATGATATAAAGCCCGCAAGCCCATTTATAACTGAAAAATGTAACCAGGTTTTGACAGTTTTGAAGTGGAAAATTTCTGTGTGAAGATAGAGCGTTCCACTCACAGGGTCAAACAAAAGTCAACTGAACGCTCTGGTTCCACACACGCTATAAGAGAGTCGGATTTCAATCCTAATTCACGGTTTGTAATGGTATCTATTTTTGTATTTTTAAAGGTAAAATCAAATTTGTGGATATTTGGATATATTCATTACATTTTGTGGATAAACTTTTTTATTTTGTAACATTAAAATGCTCTAAATTGCTACTTGTAGATTACAAATCATACTGGAACACTTTCAACCAACGTGGCTGTTTTCGCCTGTATAAAGAGTCGTGTCTATTTGCGTATCTTTAATTTCGATGTTTTTAATTTACAACAACGCGAATTAGGAATTAACAATGACACACACTGTAAAAAATTCAATTAAAAAATTCAATTTTTTAATATACATATGTACTTTTTCCAATTCGAAAGAATCGTTAAAGTGTCTTCAAAAAGCGAAGAAAAAAACCAATCAATCAAACAGTATAGTACACAATGTATGGGGAACGACCGGAACGTGTGGCGTGACGTGAGCGGTAATTCGAGTTGTGTACAGGCACAGAGGTCGAGCGTCTGGTTACACAGTAGAAAGGTTGAATGGATCGTTCTGTTTACCACAAGAAGCTGATTTTCGTCTAATCATTTCAGTGATGGCTTTGTATATAAAAGCCTTACAACCAAGCAAAAATATCGATTTTGAAAAATCTTGAGGGCGCCACTATCTTTCAAATGTTTGCCAGGTTCTTAAGCTATTCCTAAAAGTACAAAAAGTTTGACTCATTTGGTGGATCACTGATAGGTCTTTAAGGATATTTAGTGAAACATAAACACAGAAATCTGCAAGTTAAAACTTGCAAGACCACTAGCGAGAGCAATATAGAGGGAGCAATATGCAAATGAGCTCATTTATATATGCCAACTAGTGATTGATAAGTAAGCATGCATGCGGTATTACTCCAACACTTACATTAGGATCGGTCGAAGTTCACACTTTTCTATTATTCAACCTAACAAGTTAAGGTGTGTTTGCAACGAGAGATTTCCACATATCAGTGTCCCTAACAAAATCGAAAGGAAAGTACTGATTTTTGACTCTGATGTAAAGCTTCCATAAAAAATATCCCATCCGAAAGGATTAAGTTGAGAGAGAAGTGTGTCTTTGCTTCAAAATGTGAAATTTTCTAATTTTGTTATAGGAGCCAAATACAAAATTCAGCTTATGTTTTACATTGAAATATAAAAATTAAAATTCACCTTTTACAAGAGGTTACAAATACAAAGGTAAGAACGTAATCTATTGAGTGTCTGATCTATATGAAATTTACTATGATACAGATTTGGGTGCCTCAAAATATCTTGTTACACCTTTACACCCTGACCAAAATGGAACACACACACACACACAGACATAAAGAAATTAAGCTGTCACAATATCCACCATGCTTAAGCCAAGGGGAAAAAAATGTTGGTGTGCTAGAATCACAAATCAAAAAATAAAAACACCAGTAGTAGGTACGTCCAAAAGTTTGACAAATTAAAATTAACATTCAGGAAGCATGTGAAAATATGTGGTTTCTACATGTGGTTATTTTAGATGAAGGTAGGAAGTAATGAAACCACTGTGTATTCGAAGTGGCAAAGACTTTTGTATTCTATTCATAATCTGTAGTTGAAAGTTTACATGAAAGGTGAAAGAGCTAATAATTAATTCTCAAACTTAAAGGTTTTCTTTTTAACTAAAACAAATTGATAATAAAAGGGTTTGAATTCTTCTCTGGGCACCCCCCCCCCCATACATACTTTTTGTATTAAACCAGTCAGAGACATAGTAAGTTTGTACAGATATATAGAAGCTCTATTTTGATTGGTCACTAAGAGGTTATATCATGCCATATCACAAAATGAGCCAATCAGAGAAAAAAAAAAAAAAAAAAAAACAGAAGCAACCTAATAAGGACAGAATCGGAGATTTTAGTCATTACTGTCCGTTCGGACACTTACTACAACACGTAATTGAATGGAGAATCGTATCTTGGAACACTGCCGTTTTCCTCCTTTTCTGTTAATTCTACAGCTGGAAAAGGTAACTTATGAGAATTCTACAGACTTATCCTTCACTTTGAAGCTATTCCTGCACATTTCAAATATTTTCAAATCACTGATAGTGTCTTAATTAATTGCTCAAACTTAAAGGTTTTCTTTTTAACTAAAACAAATTGATAATAAAAGGGTTTGAATTCTTCTCTGGGCACCCCCCCCCATACATACTTTTTGTATTAAACCAGTCAGAGACACGGTAAGTTTGTACAGATATATAGAAGCTCTATTTTGATTGGTCACTAAGAGGTTATATCATGCCATATCACAAAATGAGCCAATCAGAGATACTGTTTTTACCTCAGGGGGTGAAATTGATTAATATCCTGGATACTACCTGCCTTACATACAGCATTTCTGATTGGCTAATTACATCATAATTTATTTCAATAACCAGTTGAAATCCGGCTTTCATATATTGAAGCTCTTTCTCTATTCAGTCCTACCACCATTCTTACTTACCATGTTGCTGATTATAGTCAGCATAATTTCCATCACAATACAGGAGTGCTCAGGGTTAAAGTGTCTTTATAATTTTAAAGTACTCATGTTTGAAGTATCAATTACAATATCAACTAAATTGTGTTCATAGAACACGGACCTTGGCTAATGTCCACTTGTTGACCACTGATCAAAATCTGTATAAAACCCATGCAAATGGCCATATAGGTGATTCCCGTGTGCGCATCATCTGCGTCATGATCTGCACACCTTATTTGTCAGAGGAGAACAATTTCTTAGTTTTTGACCAGAAAGACTATACTGACCACAAGATGACCACTGTGTACAACCCATATGAAGCTTGAGTTGGTGGGTTTTCTGACCAAGTCTATAGTAGATTCAACCCATCGTGTCACCTCTAGTACTTTTCCGAAGGCATGGGCATTGAATGAGGGGCATGTGCATTGGGTGGAAATTAAAATTCCATGCTTAATCTATTCAAACGTGTTTTCCGATAGCAGAGGAAAATAAATTCTATGCTTATTGAAAGCATTCTAGTCAATGTAAGCACATTTATAGCTACATTAACTCTCAAAACATTCCAATTGTATTTGCTTCAATGGTATTCAATGTAACAGGTGAGCTGAATGTTACTGACTTTTGAGCGCCCATGTTTTGGATACAAAGGAACACAAAAGATCATTCATGAAACAGGTGAATCGTCCCATGTATTTTCTTTTTCTACCTCCTCTCTCAACTAGTCGATGCTGTTCAAAACTTTTCCTTTGGGTTGATGGGTCGATGGGTATCTACCAGAGGGTGTTTTGAGTCAATCCCACAATGCACCAGTTTAGGGAAATTTCACCTCAATAGGGTCATGTGATCACATAAAACTCCTATTCTTAACACATAAAAACCCTGACTTTAATGCTCATTTTAGCCCACAAAGCGTTAGTACTTAGGGAATTTTTTGATTGATTATGAAATGTCTTGTGGTTCTTAAACTTTTTGAACACTTTTTATCCCTAAGTACTGACATGTATTTAGTACAGTACAGTATAGGCACATTGCTATGCATCATGGGATTGATTCAAAACTCCCTCTGGGTATCTACTATAGTTGAAATTGGCCCAAGCATTGTCACCCAGTAGCATTTTGAAGCCGGTTGGAGGATTTTGACCAAAATGACCCAAATGACCACTTACTGACCACTGATCCAAAATCTGTGTACAATGCATAGGTACTGGTCATAGGTGATGCTTTTGTAAACAAGTGTCACGATCGGCGCACCTTACTTGAAGGAGAAGGATTTCCCAGATTCTGGCCAAAATGACTATACTGACCAGTAGGTGACCACTGGCCACAAACTACATACACCACATATGAAGATTGTGCACCATGGAATGCCACATTGAGTGGAAAATGGATATTGAGGACCAAAATACACCTTGTTTTCCAATGTTTATTGGTGTATTGAAGTTGTTCAACAGTCAAGTAACAAAAGTTGGTGGGCCGGGTCTGCATGGTCTGCAGGCCGCCTACCATTGAGAATCCTTGGCATATACCACATTTCAGTAATCATCGTCATCTTTTAATTTATTCCTTGCCCTGTTGCGTGTATTATACAGTATGAATACTAGAGTAGTAAATTCTAGCATACATGATTGCAATGAACCAATGACGTGTCTTGAATCCCTGTATGGTTTATATGATTTTTTCCCCTTTAATGTAAATTGTGGTTGTTCATTGAACCATGGATTGATTTGTATAAAAGACTAACATCGGAGGCTGGGCCTATTACATGAAGCTAACATAATGCTATTGGTTGACAGTGATAAAAGATTACTTTTAGAATGAATTGACGGTGGCATTGACATGGTGCAGTGAACATTGGAATTGTTTGGCTCGATTTGCTAGACTGTTGGTGCTATATCCCACACACAACATGGCGATGATAGCTGATGATCGGACAACTCCAACATTTTGAGGTCAGCTCGGAGTTTGTAGACCATGCGATGGATGCACATTAAAGAATGGTGAGTTTATCTTTAGATCTTTTGTCACTACGTAGGCCTAGTCTTATTGTTACCTGTATGTGTGTGTGTATATGAGTTCATAAGGTAGGATACATGCCCGGGGATACATGTAATAGTTTTTTGACAGACAGTAAGATTTACTCGATGTATGGGTTGGAACACGCCACCAAATGCAGAGACTGACTTTTAAAATGAGCAGGGGAGTGGCAAAGAAGTACTGTCCTGGATTTTTAAGGGGAGAAATAGATGGCAGGTAAAAAAAAAACAACAAAATTGTCAAGCAATCAAGAGGATCTAAAGAAATATAAACTAGACATGTCTGTGTCCTTGCAAGGAGACCTAATTATTCTGCCAAAGCCATTTTAAGATAAGATCCATAAAAATTGTCAAAATATACATGTGACAGACAGAGTATGGATGGGATTCTAAGGAGAGCTTCAAATCACTCTCCTGTGGTGATTAGGAAGAGTGATTAAGTAGAACATTGCTTTATAGCACTTTAAAAGTCAGTACCTGCAAATAATAGCCATACTACATTCAAACATATGCTTCTTGAAAGTGTAGTGCTTTAACACAAATGGGTCAGAGTTTTTTGTGAAATTCATGATGGGAGACATCATTTCAGCAGGGGCGGATCCAGGATTTGAAAAACGTCAAAATTACCGGGGGGCTGAAGGCTGAAACTTATCCAAAATGGGCTGATTTTGCAAGATTTCGCAGAATTACCGGGAGGCGCGTGCCCCCTCCATGGATCCGCGTCTGTTCAGGATGGCATTTTGGAGACTGGCAGTGGTCCTTGTACAGGGATAAGGTCAGAGGAGTGGGGGAAATCTAAATGGCTTTTGGAAAGCCAAAGTTTGCCCCCATCACAGCAGTGATGTACCCAGAATCGTCGGAGTGGGGCGCGGTCAAGAGTGAAAACTGATGTGGTATCGTCAAGAAGCCTTTAAAGGCCGACTCAGAGATTGGCAGTGGTCCTTGTACAGGGATAAGGTTAGAAGAGTGGGGGAAATCTAAATGGCTTTCGGAAAGCCAAAATTTGCCCATCACAGCAGTGGCATACCCAGAATTGTCAAGAAGCCTTTAAAGGCTGACTCAGAGATTTCCTGAGGATGGTGCCCTCAATTTTCATTTTTTGCATGTACATAATGCTTGTCCACAAACTTGTCAGTAAAATAGCTAAGCTCAATTTGATGCCCTCCATATAGAAAAACCACAACTTTTTAATAAAATTCTAGATTTTTGTTATACACAATATCATATGGTATCAAGAAGCCTTTAAAGGCTGACTCAGAGATTGGCAGTGGTCCTTATACAGGAAGAAGGTAATTAGAGGAGTGGGGGAAATCTAAATGGCTTTCTGAAAGCCAAAATTTGCCTCATCACAGCAGTGGCGTATCCAGAATCGTCATGAGGGAACTGCACAGGGCAAAGTTTGCAGGGTTTTGCAGTAGATTTAAAGAGACATGAGGAGATTTCCAGAAAGAAGCGCCCCAATTTTTGTCGAACCCCAGTTTTTTGCATATTGGAATGCTTACCAATGTATTAGATTGATGATTTAGTACTTTCTGTCGTGCACGACAGAAAGTCAAAGCATGGTTTTCTATGGGGACGATTGCGATAGCAGGCAAGTTCAAAACAAGGTTTGCGGTTTTCTATTGTACTTGTTTGTTCAATAAACCTTCGAAACGTTCTCGGTAGGTGGTCTACAACCGATCCAGTGAAAAATAAGAGAAATTTGTATCCTCAAAAAATATCCTCCTGTCACTTTAAGGGAGTAGTGAAGAGTGAAGGCTAAGTCTGTTGAACAGGATGAAAAGTTGACCAGAGTTATTTAACTTGCTGTGCACCACTCGCTTTGATTGTCATGGTTACGCATCTGCCACAGGGCAAGGTTGCCGGGTTTAAAGGCCATATCAGTGATCCATGAGTGTCAAAATATTTGAAAATTCTTAGGGAGTAGCTATAACGAGAGTAGTTAAAGAGTGAAGGATAAGTCTGTAGAACAGATGAAAAGTTGACAAAGGTTTTTAACTCTGCTGTGCACCACTGCTTTGACTGTCATGGTTACGCCACTGCAAAGCAAGGTTTGCCGGGTTTTAAGGGCACTATCAGTGATCACTGAAGTTGTCAAAATATTTGAAATTTTAGGAGTAGCATTAAGGAGTAGTAAAGAGTGAAGGATGGATAAGTCTGTAGAACAGATGAAAAGTTGACAAGAGTTTTTAACTCTGCTACAGTGGCATAAACTAGCTTTTTAGGGGACAACATATATTATTCAGGGGGGCAGCATTTATTAAAAGTTGGTTAGTATTGTATAGGTCTAGGTTGTTTTACTGTTAAATGGCAAATGTGCAGAAAAATCATAATTTATCCCCTGGCTGAAAAGCAGAGGGGGGATATGGTGAGGGTGCGAATTGTCCATATGTATGGTATGTATCCTTCGCATTGTTCCTTTACTTAGTATGCAAGCAATTCTCTCTTCGGTCGACCAAACATCGATGGACATTCAATCTACCACCTTTTTTGGCCAATAGAACCTACTCATTGAATTAGTCATGGGCCATGAAAACTTTTCTTACGTTTATTCTGCGAACGGGGATGTTCGAGGTAAACCCAAAAACTCGGGTACGATGTGAACATTAATTCCTTCGCCGTGGTCTGGGGTTAATCCTGTATGCGATGGGCATCCTTGTCCTGGACCAGTAGCAGGATGAAAGCACAAAAACTTGAAACTACTGATACCTCTGAGAACTTTAGAATTTCGAATAACAAAGGCTTGAACTTTATGCATTTAAATGCCCGTAGTATAATGGAAACTGGTAAACTGGATGAAATTAAATGTATTTATGAATCAAATGCGGCCGGTTTGCTGTAAAACTGAGACTTGGCTATGATGATCACAAATTAATGACTCTGAAATTAATATTCCAAAATTATAATTTTTGGAAAGTATGGACCGTTAATAGGGAAGGTGGCGGGTTTGGTTTCTACAGTAGACTGATATTGCCTACAATCTAAGATCTGACCTGTGTCATAAAAATATTGAAGCTTTGTGGATCGACCTATGCTGCCGAAAAACAAACGATCTCACTGGTTTTGTTGCTATCGTACCACAACGCAGTGAAATTTGTTTACCATTCGGAGGAGGGAGGGTGTGTTCAGGTAATTCAAAGCTCAGTGAAAATGAAACCATAATTCTTGGTGATTTTAATGCTGATGTACTGCCTAAAACACCCAAGAGGTATTGTCAATGCCATTTTTAGAAAAATTTCCATATGATTAGATCTGAAGCAGCTATTGACAAACCCACTAGAGTCACGAGACAACTAAGTCTGCAATTGATCTATTGTTGTGTCTGACCCTCTGAAAATATGCCAATCTGGTGTGATACCAATAGGTTGTGAGTTGATCAATATTTTTGACATTTTGCAGCAGAAGGATTCCCAAACAAAAATTTTTTCATCATAAAACCATAAATACTAGGTCGATTAAAAAGTATCCACAGAAGGTTTTTATGCCAATTGAATGAAATTTCTTGGACTCGGATATGAGCTATGATAATGTGGAAAAGGCTTGGAGTGAGTTTAAGGATTTGTTTTTGAAATCCATTGATGACATTGCTCCTAATGATGAAATGGCATGTGCGGGTCAAAACAAAAGTCTGACCCATGGTTACAACAGTGACATTCAAACATCGCCATGAAGGAGATTACGCTTTGCGCACTTACAATAAAACCAAAGATCCTGTAGATGTCCGGAGTTAGAAGCTCAGAAATAAGGTGCAATATGAAATAAAAAAAAGCAAAAACTGGTATGTAAAAGACAAAATTGAGATAATATAAAATAATCCTAAAAAACTTTGGAATGTTTTCGAAAAAATTGTGTTGCTGTCAAAACAATGTGTCCCAGAATTCAAGCAGTATTGGGCTCGAGTCTGATGGTGAGATTTGTTTGATAGGGCAAACCGTGGCGGAGAAATTCAACAATGTCTACATACCGTTGCATCATCCTTGTCAGCAACTCCCAGTTGGGAAAGGGGGCAGATTTGGTTTGGATTCTGTATTTAATTTTTACCAAGAGAAAGAGAAAACAGTTACACAAATGCATTCATCTTTCTGAAGTTAGTGAAAGTCATTGTTTATGATTGCTGGCCAAAACATGTTGCCAAATCTATGCGTCTTGACAATATTCTGCAAATCCTCAGGGATTGCTGCCACCGTGATTTCTAAGCCTCTACTAATATCATTAATTGTCTATTACGTCTGGTGCTATTCCAAATGATATGGAAAAAGCTTAGAGTGGGCCGATTTATAAAAAGAATAGCAAAACAGAGGTGTAATTACCGTCCATGTTTTCTCTGCGTGTGATTCAAATATATTGAAGAGTTGTCTATGACCAGTTGGAAAGGAAAACATACCCTTAAGAATGAGTCGCTCCTTTATAATTTCAGTCAAGGTTTCGACGCTCCTTTTCAACTGAAACTGATTGATTCACTGTCAGGACCAATACGGAGGAATGGGATAAAGGCAATTTTATTGGTATGGTGGTCCTGGATTTGCAAAAGGCGTTTGACACGGTGGGTCATAAGATCCTTCTTGGCAAGTTGTGTACATGAAAAGCATCGTCCATGGCTGATGAAAAGATCATCAAATGGTTCGACTCATATCTTTCGGGCAAGAAAACAGGTGTTGACATTGGTGGTATTCTATCTCAGCCCAAAGTTATAACATGCGGAGTCCATAGGGCTAATATTGGGAACTTTTGTTTTTAATCTCTGTCAACGCCATCATGATCTCGCAGTTAACTGTAATTACTTCTTATGCTTGATCTCGGCTCTGATGGTCTGCATAGTGACGTTAATGTAATTCAGGAGCAGCTCAGTTTGGAGTTGAAGCTGTTAATGACTGGCTCGTTGATAACATGCTCTCACTTCATCTGGGGAAGACAGAGTCTATCCTGTGTGGCTCAAACGAAACTGCGAAGGCGTCAGAGCTGAGCAATACAGGTGTGGTGAATCCACTATACTCCCAAAATCAGAAATTCAAATTGACTGGGGTCTTAGTGTTCATCAGTCCTTAGATGGGGAAATAACAGCTGGTAAAGTCATTGATTAAAAATAAGCTAACTCTAGACTTAAGTTTATCTATAGAAAGGGGAGGTTTTGAACCTGTTACAGCAAAAAGCTGCTTGTCTCAGCTCGTATCTAGTGACATTATGACTATGCTTGTTGCACTTGGTATCCGGCCTTATCTAAAACAGACAAAACAACAACTTCAAGTAACTCAAATACAAAATCATCAGAAAATGTTCTCAATCGGACTCCCAGATCACATATGGGACACAAGGCAAAAGAGTTCAAGAAGTTCAATTGGCTCCCAACCAAATTTCGGGTTCACCAGATAATGTGCAATCACATGTTCCGATCACAAATGGCTAAGTCTGTTACCTTCAAGATGGTGTTACTAGAGGTCATCAAAAACATAGTTACTCCACAAGGTCAGGTGCTTCTGCCCTGTTTAAACCTTTTTTTTGGAATCATGGTCAGAAATCGTTTTTATATAGTGCCATCAACATCTGGAACTCACTCCCCCTACCTCTGTGCAATCACAACCGTGTCCCAAATATCTTTAAAAAGGGAGTCAAACATCATTTATCAATGTCATCTCAAAATCGGAAAAGTCCATCTATGTTTACAATTGACCTCACTTGGGGTATTGGGGATTTCAAATGTGTGTATATATTTTTTGCTAAGTTATCATGGTTGGTTATTTATAGTATTAGTATATTTGTGTGCTAATATTTTTGCGTTATTATCTGCTTGCTATCAAAATGCTGTAAGTGCTATCTTACGTTCTGTATGGTTAGGGTCATCAAGGACCACAATGGAAATAGTGTACATTTATGTATTCTTTTTGTGTTTTTTTATCCTTGGTTTGACTCTAAATAAAATGAAATGAAATGTGCTGTGTATGTATGGGTGTGTTCCAGTTTGGTTAGGTTTTGGTTAGGTTTTCTTTTTTCGCGTTTCCTTCGAAAAGTTTAAGTCCGATTAAACCATTATTATGTTTCCAGAATCTTCCATCCTAGACCTTTGTACCACAGCTTAAGAAAATGAAAATATTTGAATCGCTATGAACACAAATAAATGCTCATGAAATACCTTCTGTTAGGTCAAAAATACTTCTCGAACTGCCACATTTTCCGATATAAATCAAAATAAATGTAAATCGCCGATTCGACGTGTTTTTGGCGTGTTATTCCCATTCAAATTTTCCCATTTTATCGGGATATTGTAAGTTTTTTTTCAACCGCAGCGCCGTTAAGCCAAGCGTACGGGACTACTGTCCAGGCCATGCGTAATGTCAGCTCAAATTACCGCAAGGCACGCCGAGCTGAGGGGTCCCCAGTCCTGGGGTCTAACATTAGAGAACAGGGGAAAATTGAAGATTGCTCAATAAATCTAAAAAGTATAACAAATCTATTTTACATAAATTTTCTCTTTTTAGTTGGAAATGTGAAGAAAAAAGGGTTAAGTAAAATTGAACAGTAATATTGATAGGGGGGTGGTGCCTTGGGCAATACGATCTTGGAATGGTTAACTTTTTAGTTCTTGAAAAAGCGAAACACAATGTTTTCAATCAAATTATTTATATTAAACTATGTTTTTCTCATAATTTGAACCAAGTAGTATTACAACTTTTAATGAAAATAATAACTGACAGAGTAAGCATGGTCATAGTTTGATTTTAGTCAAGTCCTATCACAGTAGGCCGGCCTACAAAGACGACACATCGCCATGATGATCTTGTTGTTTCATGGCTGAAATTTCTGTTGGCAGATATGATTCAGTGTTTTTAGATATTATTACTCTGCAATGTTTAGTGGTCGCATATCGCCGTGGATAATGTGGATTTTTTTACAAACCAACTAAACAGGTTTGTTTTCTCAAACATAACTTCCGATGTAGTGACATTTTCGGCGTCGGTTCTCGACACCTCCGTCGATCCAAAAGTAGTTGATTTTATATATAGCTAGACCTGTTTGGTCGCATATCCGGGACCGAGCCGGGATTGTACAGAGTTTCTTAAAAGCCGTCCATCCCGCCCCCATTGGGCCGAGAAATTACGGGATTGTCACATCGAAGAGCCCGTTTTTTTTTAAAGTTTTTCTAGTTAGTCCCGGGACATAGCGGGGGATGTACACAAAAAAATGTAAGCCCGCTGACCCGGGATTTTGTGCTACTTTAGCGGGGACAAGGCGGGGTGTCACGACAGCAAAATGTACATTCCCGTCTAGGTCCCCGCTGTGTCCTGGGACCCCCAAGGCCGGGATTGAAATTGACAAGTGGATAAACTTAGTACATAGTGGTACAATCTGCACCACAAACAAACATTGCAGAGCCGCCCTGGGACTGCTAGTGCGTCTGCCGTTGCGATTGTGAATGAAGGCCTCCTATACCTTTGAACCTTGAATGTGACATTTGACCTCTAATGTTCTGTGTATATCATAAACCAATTTTAATCGGTCACATTACAACTTGACCTCACATGACCTTTGACCTTAGTATACTTCATCAACAAATGAGGGATTCCATGTTGCACCTATGAATCAAGTTTGGTCGAAATTCATCAAATTATGCGGATATTATAGGCAAATGTTAACCCTTTTCACAACAGATAACTACAACAGTGGACAAAGTGATTCCAGGTATACATGTGTCTTGCCTGCTAAGGCAACACAAAAAAGAGGGACTACCCTAAATTGAACAAAAACTATAAGGGTGTAAAAATTTTAATTTCTTCTGGTCTACTGTCATCAGTCTGCAGACCCACCTTCACAAATTGTGACATCAATTTAGCAGGCCATGCATTACAAGTTGTGATTAGTTATACTGTTTTACTAACTAGTGGTCTCTCTGCAATTACTTTCACACCCATAAGGGGTAAACTCGCTGCGACTAGTGGTCCCCCAGAAGTGGACTCTTTAGTGCAGGGTAGGGGTTATCTAACCTACTAATTTTAACCAAAGTTTGTTTCCATCTTCACAGGGGTATCAGGGGCGGATTTAGAGTGGGCGCACCCGGCGCGTGCCCCCTCTATTTTTGCAGAGCACAGGGCACCGGCGCCGCATAGAGCGCCGGGTGAACTGTAGATATATAAAAATGACTTTTTACGCACACGGCGCCCTTTAGATCTCTAAGAATGACGGTACAGGGCGTCGGGCGCCGTGTAGATCTAGTTTTGTGGGCGCCCAGCGGACGCAGTACGCCCCCTCCCCCACCCGCTTGTCAGAATCTCTTCGAACCGACTTGGAAAAAGTATGGGTCTTTCGGCGAGCGCAGCGAGCCTGAAAATTTGGCGCCCCCTCTATTGAGAATCCTGGATCCGCCACTGGGTATCTCCACCTACTGGGGGCCCATAAAGAGGTGTCATTATGCCCAATTTGTCAAAGCTCCCACTCACGAAATAGACGCGTGTCACTTCAAAATTTCGTTGCATATCTTTCATTACGCACAAACCACCGGGTGCTGCCACCACCACCACCACTACTTATTTGGTTGAAATTCCCCCAAAGAAGAGGAAGAAAATGCATATTTTGATCCATATTTTTTGAGCCAGAGAGGGCAACTACCCCCCAGTCCCCACCCCCATCGGTACACCACTGACTAAAACCAAAGTGCAAAATGTCGTTTTCAATTTTTCATTCGAAAAGAATCTCCCCAAAAATGCCTCAAATCACATGAAATAGTAATTCAAATTAGTTGAAAAACACATATTTTACTGTAAACTTAAAGGTGCTTGTTCCAATTTTTGTCTATCGTGTTCTCTACTTGATATGAGAGCCTAACACTTGTACACACTGACCATTAAAGGGATTAGCAGCGATAATGCGAGAGAATCGAAAAAAATGTAGAAATGCATTTTTTAACTTAATAAATCAGGAATAAGTATGTACAATTCCATATAACTGCTTTAATGTAGAAACAAACCACCAAATAGTGAACGAATGAAGTATTTGAGGAAATTCGTCATACCGTCTCCCGCAAATAGACATAGGCCTACAGCAATGGCGTCTCAAAATCAGCTGATTGTGGTTTACACCAGTACAGAATAAACAAAAATCAATAATGTTTGTGTTTGAGGTCAAACTGTATTGATCATGGTGCACAATATCACGCTGAAAATCTGTGATATTCACCTGGAAAGGCTTTTTTGATCTCAAGTCGGAATTTTGATATGCACGTATAGAAATTACAGAATCAGATAAAAAGTACTGCATTGTCGTTAATATACGGATTTCAAGCCAACCACCTTCAGGTTATGTTCGCATATCCATGCCAGTAACAAAATTATAAAAATATGAATTTTGATGATTTTTTTGATGTTTCGGATTAACAAATCGCTGCTAATCCCTTTAAAGTGACAGGAGGAGATTTTTTTAGGATACAAATTTCTCTCAAATTTCACTAGATCGGTTGTAGACCACCTACCGAGAACGTTTCGAAGGTTAATTGGACAAACAGGTGCAAAAGAAAGCCGCAAACCATGTTTTTAACTTGCCTGCTATCGTAATCGTTCCCCATAGAAAACCATGCTTTGACTTTCTGTTGTACACTACCGAAACCACTAAATCATAATCTTATTACATAACGAACGTCGTATTCTGCTTCTTTCATTCAGGTGGGGTCTAATACTTGGTAAGCATTCCAAATATGTAAAAAACCGGGGTTTCAGAAAAAATTGGGGAGCGTGCTTCTTCCTGGAAATCTCCTCATGCCTCTTTAAAGTATCCGTGGGAAACAGACTTTGGTTTTGATGCTATACCGATAAGATCATAGTGCAATGCCCTAATCACTACTGTGCTAATATTGATGGTTTAACCACTAAAACGGTGTTTTTTATTATCTATATCTTGAGAAAAAAATGGATTTAAAGCTGAAATTTCAGACCACAATGAGAAAATACGGCCTTTCATCTGATATCAAAAGTTGTACTACCTCCGGGTAATCGGGGTCCAAAAGCGCTCGGAACAGAAAAACCTTTATCCCTCTAAATTTCAGGGATTTAAAAGTTAATCCTTAAGGATTGTAGTTAATAGGGACCATTAAATAGATGTAAAATTAATACTATTTCATATTTGGAAAATGGTGCCAGTGCCGCTTAAAAAGAATTCGGATACATTCAGTGGTTATCATAACCTCCTCTGTTTTAACCCCCCAATTCTATATAGGACCAGAAAATAATTCTCTGCTTGAAATGCCATTGATTCTAGTTTGTATAGTTAGCGCCATAGCTCACTGTGTTAATTGTCGGGATTGGGACAATTAAACTAAAATCACTCAAGCAATTTGTTTGAGTTTATTTTGTTTGTGTTTTTGCAAGGGATATATTTTTTTAATTTCTTTCTTCTGGCTCACCACAGTTCTGATCCAAATCTTTAAGGAGCATTTCCGATGGTCTTGGGCCCCCCTGATTTACACGGTAAGTAGTATCGATTTTGAGATCAATGAACGGCTGTATTTTGCTCATTGTCGTCCTGAAAATTGAGCCTCAAATCCATTCCATTCCCAAGATATAACAAATACCACCGTTTTTATGGTATATAACCACAATATTACACACTGTATGAATAGGGCTTTGCAATAGTCATTATGCTTCTACCATCCAAAACGGCAAGTTTAATTTCCTCAGGTGGCGTATAATGCAAGTGCCATCTCTCATATCAAGTAGATAACCACAATGGACCTAATCGAAACAAGCACCTTTAAGCGGCACGCATATTTTTTCCAAATCATTATTTTTTTTTCAATTTGCTCTCAAATTAATATTTCTACGGCCCTTGGAAAAATAGAGTATACATTTACACATAAATCACATACTGAAAACAGTAGGGGACTTATAGAGGGTCAATACACCCAGGTAATTTTTAGGCTAACCTTTTAGTTTTCCATAACTTTAATCACCAACTGTGTTTGTTACATGAATATCTAGATTTTCCTCATTGATTTTAAAACCACTAAGGTCACAGACCGTTCAAACAGGGTGCATCCATGGGAAACATGCACACTGC
>JAMKCH010082751.1:0-14653 GCA_023653785.1 Ophioderma brevispina | reverse complement strand
TATACCTTTGGGGTGCATGGGGACCCCCATGGCCATAGACTAACAAGGGCAAGCCAAAGCGGTTTTATGACAAGGCCGTCCCTCACACTGTGCATTTGAGTGGCGGGTGTGAAGTCACACAGCAACCTTGCTTTGCTCAACTCTGGCTGCGGCGTTGTTTTTAGCGGTTCAGGGTCTGGGTCCATCCTTCTGTACATGGCGAGTCAGCGTCAATCAAAACTTTGCCTCATTATGAGGAAAAAGTTCGAAGTAACGATGTGTCCAGACATGACATGTGATCACCTTCACACAGTCGTGCGATTACTTAAGTTGGCCAACTCGGATACCGTTCACTAACATTCTGCGGTGTTTTGCGTGTTCTGGGTGCCTATTAGGGCAATGTCTCTGCTCCAGCCCAATCTGCAAGAAAGTGGTGTGAGTTCGGACAAGCAAACCCTTGTGAATTGTCTCTTTTTTCATGCCGTCGTGCAGTCTCGTTAAAGGGCTCTATGAGGACAATGACATGCATTGATTTAGGTGTAATGTGAGTTTTTACTTTATAATTACACTTAGTATGGTTTCCCAGTTAGTTTTAAAACATTTTCATTATATTTCAATCTCGTTAAGTTGGTTTTCGTCCCAAGAAAACGGGAATGTGCGGTGGTTTATAACAATTTCATTTTTATCATTTATATTAACATTTGATCAATAACATAACTTTATTTTCATTCGTCAAAATCAATTTATTGTCGCACACATGGCATCACCTGAATGTACAAACCAATTTCGTCTTGGTCATTTTAATTGAACATTATCTCAGTATATTTCGTCGCTGGGGTGTATGATTGGCCGTGGCTAAGAGTACAGCATCAGCAAAATGTATCATATAATCTACCTATTGTTACCTTTCTTTCACCTATTTTTCGTTCTTTCACCTCGTTTGCCTTTTCATCTTTTTTTTACTTCTTTCAATCATTTATCTTTCTTTCTTTGTTATCATTATTTTTATTTCTTTATTCTTTTAATTTTCCTAATCTTGATCTGTATTCTTTGTGCTTGGTATATAAACAAAGGAAAAGACAAAAAAGTATGATAAATTTTGCTGATGTTACAGGCCTACCTTTTTAGTCATGGCCTATACATACTGCACACGAGACGAACTATACTGAGTTAAAAGTGAAATTATATGACCAAAACGAAATTGCTTTGTACATTCTGATGATGACCCATGAATACGACGAAATTAAATTGGTCTTGACGAAATTGCATGAAAATAACGTTCATTTTATTCATCAAATGCTTAATATAATTGACCAAAGACGAAATTGCTTTTAACAAATGCACATTTCGGTGTTCATGGGACGAAAAATAACTTAACGAGATATGAAATTTAATGAAAAAAGTTTTAAACTAACTGGGAAACCTATACTATTTCATTTTCAATCGGATAATTCGGGATCTTTATCTCCTCACGATGATTTCGTGATACGGTAAAGCCACGTTACACACTGTAGTTTATAGCAAGTATTATTCAGTGAACGATATTAATTATATTTATAACATCTACCAATACTAAAAACCACGTTTATGACTGTTGGCTGTTCTCCATGTGAGGACCGCCATCATCATTTTGATTTGCTTATATTTTAAAATATAACATCAGTGGCGTACCGACCGGGGGCAGGGGGAGGGGGGAAAGTTGCCCCTCTGGCTCGAAAAAGCGGGACGATATGGGCCAAAATGAGCATGTTTATCCATCTTTTTCGGGGAAGTGCAACCAATTTCAATCCAAATTTGGGCAAAATTAAAGTAAGTTTGGCAATTTTCGCGATCTACGCGCGCATTTTGTCCAATTCAGACTTAATTGGAGCAAATCACCGGGACGATTTACGAATTTTGTCCCCTCTGGCGGGACGACTTGGAAATTTGCCCCCTCTGGATTGACTGCCTCAGTATACGCCACTATATAACATAGGTCGAATTTCGTATTTGTGCCAAATAAGAAATTACGAATTTCACAATGTTTGTACTAAAGAATAAAGCGTAATCCTTTCATATAGGGATATTATTGGGGCTATTAACTTTACATGTGTACAAACGAAAATCAGTGATTTCATTATTTCTAACGACACCTGATATGTGAAATCTTTCGTTACACCTTTAAGGAAAAGTAGTACTCTATGTGCTCTCGAAATGTTTGAAATTCAAATGGAGAACAAATCTCAATTTAATTTAATAGTTGTCATTTTTTAAAACTAATATTGGTATCAAAATCATCAAATTTTAATTAAATTTGATTTGAATTGTGTCAAAGTTGGACAAATTATTTGAATGAGCACCCGCTGGCTAATCTGATTTTAAGTGTATATGGGAGTGGCGTTAGGTTTTCTATTTAAAGGTGCTATGAGAGATTTCTTCTTCAATTGTACAATTTATATAATGAACGAAAGGAAAACATTTAAAAAGAGGAATAGTTTACGAAAAGAAAAGCAACGAAACCAAACAAAGAAATAAGACTTCACTTTATTTAGCTTCAGTCATTAACATACACGGTAAAAATATCGTCAATTTTACAGTATTTTACTGTCAGCAATTCTGCTAACAAATTCCTGCAATAATTACAGTATATACTCTAAAAATAAATTAAATCAATGTACTTAAAATAGTTATATTTGGCGAGTTCCTACAGAGAGTGCGAATGTGTAGGGAATAATATCCACTGACTAACACCACAATGTTTAACATGGAGATATATCACAAGTTTAATATGAGGAACCACCTTCTTCCTAAAATGACATCAGCCAATCATTCACTGAAATTTAAACGCCATTTTCACTGACGAACACTTAAAACTTAACACTTAAGTGACAAGGGGGAAGGGTTCTAGGGACCCCCCAAAATTTGTTTCGCGCTGGCCGCTTTACACGTGGGATTTTTGCGCCGAAATTTTTTGGTATTTTGTCTGACTTTTTCAAATGAGCGTCTTTCATACCAAAATATTCAAATCGGCCAAAGCGTTAAGAGTTAATTAGTGGGGGTCCCATGGATACCCACCTGGGCACTACCGGAAGTCATTTCAGAATATTTTTTAAAAGATGAATAAGAAACCAAGAACCCAAAGCATTTTTTTTTTGCTGATAAGTTACCATAAATGTAAGTAAACAATTATTTAAACATTAAAAAATAACCCTTTAGTGCTGAAAACAAAAACAATTTACTCATGGATGTTGCCAACGTAATGTACAACTCTATGGGAAAGACGTGTATTTTGCAACCCCGTTAAAATATACAGAATTCCCTGAAAACTGCTAGTTGTGTTAAATATATGTACTTTGGGTCTTCTAGAATAGATATCAACATTAAAATAAGTTTCAAAATGTTTGGTGTAAGCGCAGGGCTCATTTGAATTTTCGTTTTTTCCCAAATTTCGCATGTTTTGAAAACACGTTTGCCCTGAATTGCAGCCAAATAACAAATTTCATTTTTTGTGATGTGATGGGGTTGTCTAGCCCTTACATGTGGTTTATAAATTTTGTGCAAAAAAATTCCCTCGGGGAAAGTTGTTTCCTTAGGGGGTCCATGGAACCCCCCTCCCTTGGGCCACCAACGGGAGTGAAAACCCCTTGGTCACTTTTACACTTAAAAGTGTTAATAGGGCTATCCACAAAGGTCAAACAAGTTTTTTTACCTGTTTAGGTGAGTTTTATACCGGTTGTTGTTTGTAAAATATTTAGGATCAAAATTACAGGTGCGTTTAAAATATATGGAGATTTGACTGCAACTCGTTCTTTTTAGTGGACTTTGACAAGAGCTCCACTTATTAAAAAACAGGTCTGAAAAATTGGACATAAATTTACAAATTTCCTTTTTTCAAATACAGTAATTTTTCATTTGTTTGCAGTATTTTCTCTTAATCTGCTGTCATTTTGCAGTTGATTTGCTGTTTTTTAAAATAAAAATTATTTTCATGACAACTTTTTGATTCAGTGGTGGAAACAAATGTCTACCAACGTGGAAAAACTGTCTCCAAGTGTATTTTTAAGAACTGCTTTTTACTAGGAAAAAGCGTTAATTCCTAACATTTCAAAATGGCGAATATCACATGTTAGTAGTCATAAAAAAAACAAAAAATCTGCAAAACGGAGAGCTATTTTTCAAATACTGCCACAACCAACGCTATAGAAAACTACTAAGAATATAGAATTTGTGATGTGGCGAAAAATAACTGGGAAATTTAAACTGAGAGCATCAAGGATGCTGTGGCTTAATCCAGAGGTGTGGCATTGAGCTGTGCAATGAGGTGAAACAAACCAATAGTGGAACAATTCCCATATCCCAAAAGTCCCTTAACTGCATTTTTCCCTTCAAAATCACGAGCGGAACCGTTTTACCGTTTTGTTTTTTGGGGAAATGCCCTAGATCTAACAGAAAATACGCTACCACTTTTGCGTGAAGTAAGGTCACATGTCGTCGTTTTTCTGAAAAGATGTTTGGGATATAGGCTATAGCCAGTGAAATTTGTTCATTGTTAGCCAAACAAAAAAAATCAAGTGTGTTCCCAGTAGTATCCAAAAACCTAAATGTAAAATGCACTTTTTATTTTTAATTTAAAAAAAAATTGAAAAGGGCTTCCCAGAAATTGCTCAAATTGGCCTCTCTCTACTAAATGGCAAGTCAAAAGACAGTTGCAAATCATACTTGATTGTCCAAATTTTGATTATAAACAAAATATTGATTTTCGGATCACTTGGATATTTATAAAATTGAAACATTCATCACTGTTTTGTCAAACATGCAAATCTCTCCTGGCAGTAAATAAAGAAAAACAACACAAAATACAGTTAAATGGCTCCAAATAAATGCATGTGGCCTACTGAGGCAAACCAACTTGAATTCCCCTGCTGACGCCCCTATTAATCAACCATTGGCTCCACCAACAATCACTAACCCATTGGATCCTAATTCATCAATACCTGACTACCCCACCCAATAACCATTCAACTCCATACCCATGAATACGACTTTTGTTTTCCTGTCAACCACTAATTTCAGTATTGCATCAACAGGGAGGGCAGCCAAAACGCTACAGACTAACTAATATAGGGTAAAAAACCTATTTTTGCACAATGTATGCTTAAGGTACATGGTATATCAGGGATTAAACAGTAAATTATAGATGACATGAGGATTAGGAGGAAGGCTTGTGTATGTCCCAGGCCATGGAGATTAGTAACAGAAATTATTTAAGTACACATTTAACTGTGTTTTCTCAAACTTTAGTAAAAACTTTGAAGAAAAATAGGAGTTCTTCACATTTGACATTCTTCCCCAATTTGTCATTCCAGAAGATTGTAGACAGTAAAAACTACATCCTAGTTGAACTGATATATATTGGTTCAGAATGGTCAGAGTTATTAAAACCTGATCTATGTTATAAAGTGCTTTTTTAATTGCATTTACATAGACATTCCCCTTCCTTGTCAGCACCAACTCACCACCAATAACCATTTATAAGAAAACTTTCCACCTGTACAACAAGTATTATTAACTGAGCCTGTCAAACCAAGGTACTTATAAAATTTTGTCAGTACAGGATACTACTGCACCAAATTTCTTTTGGTCTTTTTTTTCAATTTTGGCTTTCTGGATTTCTTATACTCGATTCATTCTGAATGTGACCCCGTTACCATTTTGCCGAGGTGAAAAATTCAATTGAGGCGCAGGGACTTTTTGTTAATCATGTTATTGTGAGGAATGTCAAGGCCTGAAAAACATATTGGCTTTCACATACATGAATGTAAAAATTGGATTTTAGTGCAGTAGGTGAGGGGTTATAGACCGGAGTTGTCCTCCAAAAAGAATCCGGTGGTGGCCGTTGCATTGAAGTTTTCATTTTCCCTATCCGACTTAATTGAATAGTTCCAAAACTCCAGGGGACAAACGGATAACACAAATTCGACTATATAAACCGGTAACGGGGGGGGGACTGATTTGAGGGCCAAAAACGGGGTCTCCGGAAAAACTAGGTTGTCAGAAAATTTAAGAAAATAAGCTGCGTTCTCCCTCAATTACCAGATACTTTTTGAGGGGTTTTGAAGGAAAATTGGTTTTAGTCTTTTAGCCATTTAGAATGTGGCTTTGGACATGAAAAAGTACCGGGTCGCTGGAAATGGTCCTAAAATGGGGGCCACTGGACCTGAAAAAAAGAGCATAAAATGAGTGGACTTATAAGCTGGAAAAGAACATACTCCTCCCAGTGAGGAGGAACTCCCCCCCCCCCCACCTGTACATTAATTTGTTTTGCTGTCTACACACTATTGGAACATTTTACAATTAACATTTGAATTTCCAATGGCACAAACAAGCACACATGCAACACAACACAACACAAATTACAAACAAAATAGTTCATAATATGGCATTCAACGGAAAAAAAGAATAATTTTTAGTGTCATACAAAGACAACTTTCTAAATTAAGAGGTAACATATCCATGTGTGACAAAATCATGTAATTGCACTACCTATACCTAGTGTAAAATTACTAGTGCATGCTAACGTCATGTTCAGAAGGAGCGTAATCATCGATGACAACCTGACATCGATAATAAAATTTTAATCTGTTAACTCGACAGACGTTCCACAGGGTTTATCATCGACAATGAAAAGTTAATCAAGAGTATATTGCCGAACTTGTGATAAGAACCGGAAGTATGCGCGCTACTACGGTTATTGACCCACTGCAGGCTCCAAAAATACCCCGCGAAACAGAAATCATGGCGAATGGTAGTCGTAAACTAGGACTTCTTTATCCCGGATGAACGTTTTCCAAATGGGTGTATATTCCGATAACAAGTATGCGTCGGTTTTGCTCGTATATTTAGCCTAGGTGCCATGCGAACTAGCGTAAACACCGGGCACGGCCCTTCGAAGTTGTTCGAAAGCAAGCTGGAGCAGACCGTTATGATCTTGTATACCGGTGCTGTATGCTGCTAAACCCACAATAAGACCGTTATTAACAGGCATCCACTGGTTTTCTACATATTATCATTTTGGGGTATTGTTGTAAACCGTTTAAAAAATCCCGTTGGAATATATAGGGGTTAATTGGTGGTAAGTCGCGCCGGAAAAAACATCGGCAAAAATCGCATTTGGGTGACTTCATGACTTGTAATACGTCTGTCTCCCTTATTGAACTACTTTTTCATAATAAACAATGTTATCAAGAATTCAACCAACTACATCGTGCTTCTATCGACTCTTTCGGTGCTACGGCCGAGCTAGCGATTGGCTAAAAAAATCAATTAGTTATCTTGATTGTAATTCTTAACCAATTGGGATCATTAGTAACTGGTCGTCTTACCCATGCCGCATCTTCCACTTGAACAAAAATGGCAGCCCTGAAATTTCGTAGCGAGAGCCGATGAAAATTGGATGGGGAATCAAATAAAATATTTCCACCTTCTCAAATGGAGCTGTAGATTGATATAGACTAATGAAACTGCTAGATCACTATAATGTATGTAGGCCTGTTTATGTCGTCAGATTGTTACGGCCAGTGCCGATTTATTATAAAATGTATTCAAAATTTATTCTTTTTTTAAACTGCCAGTCTGAGGTACTCACAAATGTATAGTCCGTCGCTATGATCAATATGGCGAACCGGGGCTCGCGACCCCAACTACGTCATGCGAGAGGTCACACTAAATTCGAGCTTGTTGATAAGCCTGTCCAAATGGCCGTAAAAGCTCGGTAAACTTATGCGCTCAACAGGGGGTTAGAGCCCGCGAACCACGGACTAAACCATAAGAAATCTTATGGTTTTAAACTTCGAGAAACTTTAAGTTTACTAAACACGAGTGCGTTCGCACGGGCGCTAACTACAAGGTAAACTTCGAAAATATTAAAACTACGTGAATTGTAAACTTTACGTTTAGAGCCCTCGTCTGAACACGCTAATATGAAAGAACTGCAGCAGAGGTCGGGGCACTCAGCCAAAACATAAACACATCCAGCCTAC
Organism: Ophioderma brevispina; assembly: GCA_023653785.1. NCBI lineage: Eukaryota > Metazoa > Echinodermata > Ophiuroidea > Amphilepidida > Ophiodermatidae > Ophioderma > Ophioderma brevispina. The sequence continues at coordinate 6,656 of JAMKCH010082751.1, read as the reverse complement.
ACATAAGCACAGTGGTTGTATATCTAATATTAAGACCTTGGAGTCCAAAAGGTCCCTCGTTTTGTAGAGACCTTACTAAAGCTGGTGTTAGTATCTAGGTCAACTGGTTTTGTGCAATTGGACATAGGGTAGAAATAAAACAACAGTCATTGCATAGTTGAGCCACCTAGGTCTCTGTGAATTAGTCAACTTTCGTTCCATTGAAACTCCGCCCACACATAAGGAGGACTAAAGGTGTAAGTGTGCATTTGTCCACAAAGTATAAATGTTGACGTATTAACTTAATGTTTCGTACTTTGTCCATTGGGACAACAAACACAGTTCAACTCTAGCCTTTACGCTTAAGTAGGTCTTGAAACATCTGTTAGGGTTAATGCTTAACCAATAGTAGTTGAATATAGTGATAGGCCCTACAGGTTGCAAGCAGAGCTTCCCATCTTCTCGTACAAGTTGCAATGTTAAAAATAGGCAGAATAGTACATAAAGATAAGGATAGAGACTCCAGCTGAGAAAATATGGTGGTTATGTACACTCAGAAAAAAATGGTTTGTTTTACATTAGTAAATAGCTGAAAACACGGTTCCTAGGTGATTTTAGTGAGTAGGGAAAATATATTCACACAATTTAACTTTAATTGACACGCGTTAAAAGAACCCACTTTATTTATGTTAGAAGTACATTATATTTTGTAAACCCACTTTTGGTGCTTTTAACGAGATTCTTTTCCTTTCGTTTACTTGAAACCTAATTTAATCAATTTAGTAAATGTTAATTCTACTCGAAACATAATAGATTATGCATAAATAATTGTTTAAATGTCTTGATTGCAACCAAACGTTGAACTAAAAAAATCCAGAAGAAAGGAAATATACCGAACAAAGATTAAGGGACAACTCAATATAAAAGCAAATCAGTTTGACTTAATGAACATTAAAGCTGATTTAGGATTTGAAAGGGATGGTACCCTCAACTTTCTAACAACTCTTGATTTTTGGCATAATAGAGAATGCCTGTCCACATACTAATAACTATTGTGAACTAGCAAAGGTTAAAGCAGTATCAATCTTTTATAAATAGCAGATTGAGGAAAGTGTGATGTGTAAAAAAAAAACTATTTGAAACTTGATTTTGTCTAAGGTTGACCATTGTTTTGTCTGTCGAATTTTAAGTTAAATGGTTTTGTAAGTGGTCGGTTACCTTAAAGGTATCAAGAAATACAACATTAACAATTAAATTAACTTAATGATAATAACATAATAATAAATATGATATTATTATCAATTAAGTTGCACATCACAATTATAAAATGAGTATTTTTAATATTTTTTGTTGCCCAATTTACCCAGCGCTTCATAGTAAATGTGATCACGAAAAGAGTAATTTAACCTAAAATGGGGTAATTTTATTTTAGTTGAAGCCATCATTTTGACATCGTCCTTTTAAGTGTGTACGTTGTAGTAGTTTGTTAGTAGTAAAAACCCAAGTTTAAAGACAGGGTTGCCCCGTCATCGGGGGTGGCGTATTCACTTCAGATTCGCAGCAACAACCAAGTTACGTTTAATTTTTGTTAATCTTCCTAGAAAAGTAGGGTCAACTTAATATTTGTACTTGTTGGTTCTACACTGGTTGTTCTAATGTTTCTTTGAATTAAATTGTGTCATTGTACATTCACGTAATTCTATTTACTTGCCTTTTTGATACCCTTTGCAATGTTTTATTCAGTAAATAAGATTGAAAAAACATACGTTGAGTTACTTCAAGTACCAATTTATTCAATTGACAATTGTCATCCTCATACAATGTACTCAATACAATTGGATCCCTGTTGTCAATATCAGCAAATTAGTATATTTACATTAAAATTAGGGGCTAAAATAACATTTTCTAAGTAGCACAAATTTGTATTGAACGTTTCATTGTTTTAGTAATAATAGTAATAACGTAATTGTTATAAGCTGTAACACGGTCTTGGCCAAAATGTTTGCCAATCAATTACATCCCACAACCTACAGAGCTCATCATTGAGAAAATCGCCTTCTCTGTAGTGGGGCGGGCATCTGCTACACCCTAATTTATTTGTTTTGTTTAGTGGGATGGATGCGTTTTATGTTGTAGCAATTGGAATCACCTGGTAACATACACAACCTTTCACATTTAAAAAGCCCATTCTATGCTCTGTCTATAATTTCTTGTTTTAAGATGTTATAGTCTTAACGTTCTTTTTGTAATAAGTCATATGTGTTGTTGTCCTTCACCATCAACAGTATATTTAAAATCGTTGGCCTATAATTTGGCGTGCTCTGCCATGCACGTTATTAGAGAACACACACTAACACATATTGCAAATTGCTAGGGAGTCTCAAGGTAAACCAAAAAAACCAAATTTTATTGACTAATTCCTTCCATTTGCACACTAAGTGGAAGAGGTATACCTTAGGCCTTACTACCATATGCATGAAAAGAGTCGCCAGACAGCTACAGTGAACCAAGAGTATTGGCTATGAAGGAGGTCCTAACAAGAAATGTGTACAAGTGTTACAAGTGTAAACACTTTCGGTGCGTTTCTTGATAGGATGCCCTGTCTTACGTGTAATGGAATTCAAGGGGGGTGAGTTGTTTTTGGGCCCTATAGACCTTTGCTCAACTCCTCCATATACGTTTTGTTTCATACTGGGAGAGTAGTAATGGGAAATAAAGTTTGATGAACATATTAATCTATCAACCAGCCCTCTATTATAGACTTACGTCTTAAGCCAAAAGGAAATTGAAGTATTAAAGAAAATAGTCTAACTGAGCATTCTAATTAAATTTTATTTCGATTATATGCCATTTCTAACTGAAAAATAAAATGTTTCCATCAACATGATGCACAAGTCACCATGGGATTCGAGCATTACGTGTATTCGGCAATTTGGATAAGAACTCACAAGAGACGGGAACCAGCGCTGATTATCCCAATGGTTGGCTTCTTAACCCCGTTAACTTTTTATCAATTACCATTGTCGCATTCATGTAGCGCGTGAAATCATGATTTGGACTGGCGTTTTGATTTTGGAAATTTGGAACGCAATATTGATCGCAGGGAGGTTAAACTTGAATGTAGGTAATTATGAGTCATAGTTTATGAAAATTAGGTTGCAAGTCCAATAAATCATGTAATTACGTTTTATGATGGAAAATGCGAGGTAATATCTAGAAAAATCGGTTTTACTAATTTCATGCAATAAATTATGCAAATTTCGACCAAGAGGATTGATTTGCAAATAAACGTATGTTCTTTGAATTTGTGAATATTGCTACAAAGTGCAAACCAAGTCGCAGTTGAAAGATACTTCCGTCGTTTAGTTAGAGCAGATTTTGTACAAGTACTAAGTGTTACAAAATATATTGCAAATTTATGTTAATCGCCTATTGTTTTAAAATGGTAAGTGTAAAACCATGGTAAAAACTTTTGGGGGGACTTCAAATATTTATCTTCATTTATCCAAAAAATCCTATATGTACTAAACTTTCCGGTTCAGTGCGTTTTGACTTGGGATCTGTCCCCTAATGCTTAATTTAGTATCTTCCAATAAACGGTAACCATTCAATTAAAATACTCGGTCCTAGGACGCTTGTGTCGCTTGCCGTCGCGGTTTGTGAATGATAGGCTACCACGACCTTTTACCTTATGTGACCTTGATATGTGCCTTTGACCTCATAACAAATGTTTGATTCCAATTGCTCTTCCACCATTCAACATATATTTAAAATCGTTGGCCATCATTTGCTTGATCATGCATGCACTGTTTATTAGAGAACACCACACACATTATTGCAAATGCTAGGGAGTCTCAAGGTAACCAACATATTGACTTAATTGCCTAGGTAGGTCCTTTCACACTAAAGTGAGGAGTTCATCCCCTTAGGCTTACTAACATATGCATGCAAAGAGTCGCCAGACACACGTGGACCAAGAGTATTGACTATGACTTTAGTCTAACCAAAGAATGTGTTACAAAATGTTACAAGTGTAACCTTTCGTGCGTTTCTTTCTTGATAGTTATGGCCCTGTTTCTTACGTGTTAATGTATTCCAAGGGGGGTTAGTGTTTTGGGCCCTAATATAGACCTTTTTGCTCAACACCTCCTCCATATCTTTTTTTGTTTCATACTGTGGAGTAATGGGAATAAGTTTCGCTGAAATATTGGGATCGATCACCCCATCACTCTCTTATACTTACTTTTCCTTCGTAGCCAAAAAGGGAAATTGAAATGTCTTAAAGAAAATATTCTCATACTGAGCAAATCCTAATACTTTTTTATTTCGTGATATAACCTTTCTAACTAAACAATAAATTGATGGTCCATTCACATGACACAAGTCACCAGGGATATCGAGCATTACTTATGCGGCCATTGTATAGGAACTCACAAGAGACGGGGACCAGCGCTGATTATCCCACATGGTTGCTCACCCGAACTTTTCATTACCATTGTCCGCATCCATGTAGCGCGTTTGAATAGTGGATTGGGACGGCGTTTTTGATTGGTAAAATTTCTTAAACTAATCTATGATGCAGGGAGTGTTAAACTTGACTGTAAGGTATTAGGACGTCATCAGTTTATGAAAATTAGGGTGTGCAAGTCAATAAACCCGTAATTACGTTTAATGATGGAAAAATGCGAGTAATTCTCTCGAAATCGGTAATTCAGGAATAAATTATGCACATTTCTACCAGACGATGGATTTGCAAATAAACCGTATTCTTTTGATTTTGTGATATTTGGCTACAAAGTGCAACAAGTCGCATGTTGAAAGATACTCCGTCTTTTAGTTAGAGCAGATTTTGTTACAAGTACTAAGTGTTTAAAAATAGATGCAAATTTTATGTTCATTGCAGCCTATTGTTTTTAAAATGTAAGGTTAAAAAAAAAACCTTTGTAAAAAACTTTGGGGGGACTTTTCAAATATTTTATTCTTATCATTTTATCAAAAAAAACAAATCCTATTATGTACTCAACTTTCCGGGGTTTTTTTTGTTTTCAAGTGCGTTTTGACTTGAATCTGCTCCGCTCCCCTAATTGGGCTACTTTATGTTATCTCCCAATAACCGGTCACCATAATCATGAAATACATCGTCGGCTAGACGCGCTTGTGTCGCACTGCCTCGCGGTTTGTGGAATGATAGGCCTACCAAGACCTTTTACCTTGATGTTACCTTGATATGTGACCTTTGACCTCATTAAACAAATGTTTGATTCCAATTGATCTTCACTTTTCAAATGAGGCCAATTTTACATTTTCAGCCTATTTTACAAACTTGATCTCACATGACCTTTACCTGGTATGTGACCACTGACCTCATCACAAATGAGGGATCCCATGTTGCACCTAAACGATTCAGTTTGGTTCCAATTTGAACTTCAAAACATTATTTCATCAGGGCAATTTTCTTAACATTTTTCATTCAGCCTATTTTATTAACCAATTTGGACCTCACATGACCTTTGACCTTTTTATGTGACGTTACCTTTATGTGACTTTGACCTTTTTATGTGACTTTGACCTTTTTATGTGACCTTTGACATTTTTATGTGACCTTTGACATTTTTATGGGACCTTTGACTTTTATGTGTAACCCTTTGACCTTTTGTGACCTTGACCTCATAAAAACAAATGAGGGTTTGCATGCAAAACTCATAAACCAAGTTTCATTCTTCGAACTTCCAATGTTTTTAAATTGATGTCAATTTTAACATTTGCCTATTTTACAACTTGACCTCACATAAACCTTTGACTTGGTCAATGTGACCTTTGACCTCATCAACAAAAATGGGGGAGCTGTTGTTGCCCTGGACCATGTTGCTTAAATCCATCAAAGTATGTGAAGATTACAGGCAAATGTTAACCCTTTTTCACAACAGACATCAACAACTACAACACAACAGACTCAACAACAGACAAGAGTGGACGAAGTGATCCCATGTGTCTTCCTGCCTTAGGCCAGGCGACCAACAAAGTTGTGTTGGGTTGTAGGTTAGGGTCTCATCATCAAATAAGGGACACAAAGTAGCCCCGCAACAAGGTACATCGTGGCTATGCATAGCTGCCAGTTTGTATAAGAAACAGTTATACAAATTAACCTTAAGGGTACTTCCCGATCCTCAGCTTCGACCCACCTTTCACACCATCAAAACCTGAGATTGTGGTCCCATTAGAAACAGTGTATTTTTCTCATCTGTCTGCAAGAATCTATTGACTAAAACGACTTCTTTCAAATTATGGACAGCGTTTTGACATGATAGAGCATGCCACGTTCTTAACCGTCTTCAAACACTTCTTTGGAATAACAGGTGCCCCTCTTGACTGGTGTAGAACGTATATGTCGCCTAGACGCACGCCGAGTTTCCATCGACGGAGCATTATCTAATTAATTTCCTCTTGATGTGGGGTTTTGCCACAAGGGTTCTATAATGGGACCACTTGTTTTTAAAAATACAAGCATCCACTTGGCAAAGAACATCACCAGATATGAGGTATGTGTCCATTTTATGCGGACGATCTCAAGTGACGTCTTTTGTTGATCCACAAGTCCCAGCGATTCTGTCAATGCACTCAAAGCTTACAAGATGTTATCTATACATGGATGGACAGTAAACATGCTCAAAGCTGAC
>JAMKCH010082750.1:0-10368 GCA_023653785.1 Ophioderma brevispina | reverse complement strand
ATTAAAACATTAAAGTGAAGAGCTAAATCAGAAAAAAATCATCAAAACTCAGATTTTGGCAAACATCCCCTACAAGTGATAAGACCCAAAGCAACTTAATAGGGAGAACATTTGATATTTTAGTTATTACTCTCCATACATACACTTACTGTGACACGTAATTGAATGAAGATTCACAACACTGAATGCTGATGTTTTTTGTTTTGTCCATTTTCAGCTTTTCATAACTTAGAATTCTAGAGCCTTATCCTTCACTTTTAAGCCATTCCTGTCATTTTTCACATAATGTGACTCTTTCAAATTAATCACTGATAGTATCTTTAACCCAACAGTCCACAGAGCTAGCTAGTGTTGAATTATAGTCAAAATGGGGCACCAATGTTGTGTAAATCTGTAATTTATGTTAAGGTTTTGAAAAATAGCACATATAGTTACAAATAAACAATTTGAATTTCTTTTCATACATCAAGAGAGTTTCTGAGTTGTTTACTTATTTTGCTCTGATATTAAAATAGAAGTATATTTACCTAAACCTGGGTTACACTTAGTTGCTGGATTCGTATCTCATAAACTTCTGAATGGATTTTTATGCAATTTTCAAACAGGAAAATGAAAACTTTTTTCTGGTTTTATTCAAAACTTATGCTGATTTGTGTAAGATATGTTTTTTTTTTGTGAGATACATTGTATAAGTCATTATTTACTATAACAAAGCATACAAAAGAACCAAATCAACATGATAAGTGAGACTACATAGAAAACAGTGAGACTACGTAGAAACACACTTTCAGAGCACAAAGTAATCAAGGAGGGTTAGAGAAAAGGAACATTTTAGGACTTGGAAGCAGTCACTACCATCCACTGGGAGGTCATTATTCCACATACTAGGAACACCAATAACATAAATATCCCCTGCCTTTCTTTTAAATCTACGACAAAGAAACAATTTTGTAAAACAATGTTTCTAATCCATAGAACTTTTTTTTTTTTTTTTTTTTATATTGTTTTTAAGGATATAACAGGAGAGGAAAGGAGGTGGCAAGAGTGCCCCTCTTGAAAAAAATTAAAGTAAGCCAGCAAAAGGGTGAAAACAAGTTACTTTTAAAACACAAAGTCTGTTTGAGAGAAAGGAGGATTATGAGAGAGGATTAAAATCAAAGGGAGAAAGAAAAAGGCACAAGATGGGGAAGGCATATATTGGAAGAGATCTCGAGAGAGGAGAGAGAGAGCAGAATAAACTATACATACACTTGAGAAGATAAGAAAGGTAAATATATGGAAAGAGCAAGAGAGAGAGAGAGGGGGGGAAGAGAGCAGAATATGGTATACACACACTTGAGTTTCAAAAGAATGAATCATGAGATAAAACATGCTGGGATTGAAGTGAAGAAACAAAGCAAACATGTTTTTATACATTCAATTCTTACAAAATTGATTTAAAGGGTCTGGGATGGCATGTATCTTGCTAGTTTGAATAATTAATTTTACTGTCAATTTAAAACCACCATGAAAGAATTCAGTAATAAGTGGGAATCAAACTTTGATATACTATATTAAACCTTACAAAATCAAAACTCTGTGTAAGGCTTATTACATGTATATGACATACAATATGTATAAAATCAAAATCTTTGGTGTAAAAATATAGTTATTTGTTCTTTTTTCATTAAAATGACCCATTTCCAAAGCACAGTTCAAAATTCTATATTATATGTACACATGTACATAAAATTTTACCCTTTGTATTTAGGGTACCATAAATGTGACGTGTTACATCAAAGTACCGCATGTTGGCTACAACATAATCAAGCACTGATTTGTAAGTGCCAGCCAAAATGATTAATCAAAGGGATTGACAGCTTAATCCCATTTCTATAAAATATGGTATAGTTCGAGATCAATGCCTATGTTGGCTGCGCGTGAGGGTTTAGTGTTTTGAAAAGCGTGGTATTTGTCGGGTCCATTACACATTTCAAATGAGCAATACGGTATTGACCAAGTAACAAAGGTGAAGCTGCAATCAATCTTTCAGGACACAGTCCTTCATCTGTTTGGGCTCTCCTGGCATTTATGGAGAATTATTTGAAAAAAGATGTTATGTTCCAGCCGACGTGCAATACCTTTGGATGTAACAGGTCACAAATACACAAATTCTTTAAAACTAGCTCACAAAATAACTGATAAGTCTTGTTTAGCTCTATGATACACTACTGAGATTGATTAAAGAAATATCCTGATGACTCCCTACTAAACTATTCCATATTCGTGCTCAAATTAGAGGGAGATTTTTGATGTGACCCTGCATTCGCGCTAATGTTTTGATTGCGCCGCCTTTATTCACGGGCATATATGCAGCAATTCCAAGGTCAGTGCATGCATTTCTAGGGTGTGAAATATAAAACATGCAGTGATGTCACCGTCTAACTAAGATGAAAGAATATAATCTGATCATGAAGATCTTTGTTTAATGGATACCTATAGTGTATCTCAGGGAAGAAATGGCATGACAGTTGATCCTTCTGACCACCATAAGCACTGACCAGATGACAAGAAAATTATCTAGCTAACTCTTAAAATATAACTCCACACATGGGACCGATGGCTTAATGTCCCCTTCGAAGGATGGGATGCTTTCAATGAGTATAAATAATAAATCTCAGCAAGTGGCTCTAACCACCAGGATTGGTACCAGTGACTTGTTGCACCTTCTTGCTACTTTTGTGTGATTAACCCTATGAGCCCATAGGTCAAAATTAATTTTGACTTAGACCAGGTCTAACTTTAAACCTGGTCTAACTTTTGTGCAAACGGACCCTGAAGCCTTACTGCCTTTCAAACCTGGGTCAATCACATTGATTCTTTTCCTAATCAATGCATATGATTCATACAGTGTGTTCTTCATTAAAGTTGCAACGAGGGATTTCACATATCAGGTGTCCTTAAAAAACTGAAAGTACTAATTTTGGCCCTGATATAGAGCTTTCCATCAAAAATATCCCCATCTGAAAGGATTGAGCTGAGAAATGCTTTTTTGTTACAAAAATTGTGAATTTATTTTGTACAGGAGCAAATACAAAATTCAGCCTATGTTTTATATTGAAATATAAGCAAATCAAAATCACCTTTTTTTCTCTCGTTTAAGACATTTCTGTAGCCAAATACAAGGTAAGAAAGCTATTGAGTGTCTAGTCTATCATTGTGACACAAAATCTGGGTGCCTCTAAATCTCTCATTGCACCTTTAAGTCAAGAGTCACTATTTTGCAAGCAAGAAAAGAGCAATTCATCAAGATACAGCAACCACCAAGTCATATCTTCCTTTTTTTAAAATACAGGCTGGCAAGATAATAAGCTTGTCATCTGGGGAGAAGGTCTGTGTGAAAAAGGTACCCAGAAACAAAAGCAGTATATACCCATTACATTATCTTGAACTGTGCTTTGAAAATTGATACCACTTCTAGTTTATTATGTACTCATGTCCTTCAATTTCAGTTTTCCTGGCACCATCAGACGGAGTGGAAAGGTAGAAAAAGTGCTTGGGCCGGCAATAGTTTTTCCTATAAAAAGCCATAAAGAAAACTTATGAGTGAGTCAAAACTGAATGGCGCAGTGGCATGTGGAGACAGGTGTGTGGTTGGGGACTGGAATTAAGATCAGTTTTACAAATTTTGTTATTCAATTCAGTGAATTTAACCATGTTACACTAACTTCAGAAGTATCAGAAATTTAGATTTTCACAAAGAAATTTCGCAAGAGGGTTTCATAACAGTAAAACCAATCAGAACTTAGTTATGCAGAGAGATCCGTAATCGCTAATTTTACAACGGGTACTTAATAAAGGACATACAGCTAGACTCCGAGACTAACCACACCGTGCAGGCCCTCATTTACTAATCATATTACATTATTTTGGCAGTTTGCCACCGGATCTCTCACTCTCCTTAATTCTGTGTATTCCTATTCTTTGCATTCTGAATTTTTTTTCATGTTTGTGAAAAATTAACACTGTTGAATATATATTTTCTATCCTCTTAGAGCAAAAAATCAAACAGACAAACAAACAAATTGTAACCCCCAACCCTCTGTGAGTTAATGGAGTTTTTTCATAAAGTACTCTGGTGGTGTGGTGGTGGTGAGTTTGAACTATAGGGGGATAAAAAAATAGTCCCAAATTGGGGAGGGATAAAAATGTTAAGGATATTTGTGCTCCATTCAAACATAACAGTACCAAATAGCACTATTTTGTTATTATCTCTTGGCAATTTTAAATTGGGATATCAACTTTCATAAGATGTTTCTTGAAAACCGTATCAAGTGTTTTCCATCCACACGCTTTGCCGGGGAGGAAACGCCCCTTCCTGTAGCCCCACCCTGCTTACCCGCGGCAGTTTCTATTTTTTTTGCAGCCACCTACTAAACATCTTTGTCAAGAATCACTTCACTACTATTTTACTATTTTGAACTTTCAAGCTAGAAAATTTTAAATAATTTCATAATCTCACTATAAGATGGTTTTTGGTATTTTGTATGTTCATAATCGCAATTTATTTTGTTGTCCTTCATGCTAATATATCCTATTTATAATTCTAGAATGCCGTAAAGTAAAACCGGATATCACTCATTACTTTTATGATAGGCTGAAGTGTAGAATACGAGAAGGATATTTCTTTAGAACAAATATATTGCAGGTTGAACACAGCAATGGAAAAATACATTCTTGAAATGTATGTTGTATTTGCATTTACATTCTTCTATAATGCATGTTTTTCAGGTTTTGTTTTTTTACATAGATAATTTTTGGACTTTTGTTAATTTATGATATATATATTGTTTTTTTCTTGATGGACAATAATGGAGAGCCTTACGGCTCTACGGAAAAAAAACAAATCTAGTTTACCATTTCACCTGTGGGTGAATACAATGTCATCCATTACATCTGGCAATAAATATTTTTTACCTTGCAAAATTTGTTTTAAATAAAGGTTTTTGATAAAGTTTTACTGAACTGGGGTATGAAATCTCCACGACATTTCTATTAGGTTTTCCATCAAACAAACCCAACCACCTATCATTATATTTTAACTTTTAAAACTGTTGCTCATACCCAGTATTATCATTATTGTGAACCATATTGGAATTTCAAAATTGTTTGCTAATAATCTTGAAAGTAAAATGTTGCGAGGCTTCTGCGAAGGGGGGGGGGGACACCCCTCCCACCCCCCCAAGTCATCCCTACCAAACAATCTCTTTTATTTAAGAAACAACTCGCTAATATTTTGCCATTCACTTTGTTTGCAGTAGGCTATTGTAAATCTTTTCCCTCCATCAAAACTTGTTTTTATAATTTCTTTCAAAGAGTTTTAAATGACTTGAGATCAGAATATCTCTTGCGTATATGTAAGCTTACATGTGATTCATCAAAACAAAACCTTAACACAATCATAAATGATTAGATTTTAATTTTGGCACCGGTTGCTTCCCACACTAGCATTGGTTCACAAACTCACTTTATAAATGGTCAGGCTTCAAGATGTGGGCCCGGAAAATCATATATTAGAAACCGAATCTTGGCAAGGGTTCTTTGCGCAAGGAGACCCACCCACCCTGCTCATTTGCACATTGCTGTGATCATAATATTGGAAATTTTTATACCTTTATTGGTCAGGGCCACACCTCTGACTGGATCCATCCCTGGTCCACCAACAACTCCCCCCCCCACTATTGGATTCTGGTCATCCGCCCCCCCCCCTCCCCCCCCCCCCCCCCCCCCCCACTATATGGATTCTGTACATGCCCCTGAATCTGTTGTCTTTTTTTTCTGAAACATGAGGGGGAAATAAAATTTAAGACCCTAAGGATCCACCAATTTTCTAACCTTAAATTCCATGGTTCAACAATTTTTTGGTGTCCATGCCCCCAAAGTATTTATGACCTCCCTAAATATAGTATATTTGCCAATTTTTGCTATATTTGCACAGCAAAATGAGTGTAAATGTTCACGTTGATCACTTTTCAAGACTGCTTAGCTTTTTTGCGTTTCGTTGTTGTAGCCCCTCAGCTGCCAGTGACCAGCAATGGATGTGCACACCACAAATAATAAGGGTAAGGTTCATATAGAAGTCCCAATTGCAAATGAGTATGCAATTGATTTCCACATCAAGCACTACTGCACCACATACAGCACATGACAAGAATCAATTGCATTACCTCATTTGCATTCTTGAATTTCTATAGAACGTTTTACCCACTTAAGTATGGATTACAATAAGCTGTTTTCTTTCTCATTGTAGTGTACACAGTTCCATTGCTGCCCAGAGCCAGTTGGCTCAAACCACAAACCCCAGTCCCATCTATTCATTTCAACAAATCTTAACATGTGCGACTTTTCCTGACCATTTCGTCCATTGCCCATTTGCGAATCAAACCATAACTGTATAACATTTATCAGTCAGGCTTACCTTGATATGTTTAATAGCTCTAGGGACTGCCTCTTTTTTTAATAGTGTCACTGTACACCCACCAAAGCCACCACCAGTCATGCGAGATCCATACACCCCATCCACCTCCACTGCTGCAGCTACAAGTTGGTCTAGTTCAGGACAGCTAACTTCATAATCATCTCTATATAGGATCAAAGGATAAAGATGGACATGCATGGTTTACTCATAGATATTAACTATGTACAAAAAGTAATGAAACTTTCTCCTTATTGAAAGACCATCAATCTGTTAAAACTATAGAGGAAAAAATATGTTATACACATTTTAACATCTTACTTGTTACATTACCACCAAAATGAGGTTTTGGTAGTCATTTGAATGAAGACTGACACAAATGCAAAAGTTTTAAGGGAATATACATATACGGGTGTTAACCCATGCACAGGAATTATTGAGGGGGATACGGGACTTTGATAAAGTGGCCTTTTTGTAAAAGTGCACTGAACCCCTCTAAAAATGGTCCTTATTATTTTTTTGAACATTTCAGTCATCACCAAAAAGTGAGCTTTCTTGTCATTTTCCCCTAAATTTTTAACCTTTTAATAAAAACAATCAGCAAGAAGTGGACCTTTAGTCCCCTTTTGTAGAATTTGGGGGTGCAAAGAAATATCTCCTGCTTTCATTTGATTAATCAGTTTAAAATTGTAACTCATACTTTTAAAATCATAGTCCGGCAAAGAAGTTAATTTTTGAGAAGTTTACACAGTTGTAATACAGGGACATTTCGTGATTCACAACCATGCCCCAACTTACATCCAACAAGTCAACATTTTTTTATCATCTGAACCATTTGACTTAGTATTGTATGGGAGCCTTTAATAAAAAAAATGAAATTTTGTATTTACAGTACAGTGGTACAGTGGAACATAACACCAAAGCACGAGATTGGAATCAACTGAAATTTTGGGAATAAACTTTTCTTAAGTAAGGATCTATAGTGAACCCTAAACATAATAGATGGGGCTAGAATCATGAAATGCACCATGGACTGGATTGAAGATTGGATACATGAACTAAATAAAAAAATGTAACTTAAAGATCATGCTTCAGGAAAGGAAGATTTTTTTGGTAAATTTGGCAAATTTAGCTGCCTCTGAAAACATACACACATGCATACAAACACATGCATACACACATGTGCGCACACACATACACATGCTCAGGCACACAGACAGACACATGCATACATACACACACACATCCCAAATTTCTAAACACAAACCAACTCATTGACATCCACACCCACTAATACACTTTGTCCACATCTAAACCCTGGAACTAAGATGTAGGATGGTTATTTGCTTTGTTGGTATGTGTGTGTGTGTGTGTGTGCGCATGCGTGCATGTATGTGTGTGAGTGTGTATGTGTGCGTGTTCACATGTATATGTATGGGTGTACTTAAAGGGCATACCTGGTGGGGACATTTTAATACCTATGTGAGAATTTTCTTTGTGGAGGCCATATAGTGACATCCCTGAAAGCTAATTAAAAATTTATTAATTGTCTGAGGGCAAACCCATAAACATTTTATTGTATTAAAAAATGAATACCTGTCATAAAAGTCAATGTCTATATAAAGCACAATGTACCATTGGGGCCACAACATGTATTCTGTTAATTAAATAATTCAAAATCATTTGCTATAGCATGAAGACACACAATGATTGTTTTCCAGGTGAGGTTTCCAGTGTAAGCAAAAGGTTAATACCAATTTACAGTAACTTTTTAATACATTCATTAGTTACTTACTGACACCAATCTTGGCCACAATGTTTCTTAAGAGGAGGTGCTAAAATTCAAAGTACTCTTTGAGCGTGTTTCTATTGAGCAGATGGAATTTATCCCGGATAAAATTTTCTCCGGTTGATACTGGTGAATAGCTGATAGTGCTTAGTTTTTATTGAGCAGCGTTTTCCTGAAAATATGACCGACCGTCACGGGCTGTGATTTTACCAGTTAAAGGTCATCTGCACAGGTCAACTGTGTTGTATCGTAGGTTGTGATGTCACTAACTTGTGTTGTAATATTTTTGTAGGCCACTTCATTTTCTACCAATTTAAAATTCAATGAATATCTGCCTCTCCCCATTCTGCAATCAGCACGGTTGTCCATACGAATGTTGGAATATGTGCTGCAGTATTTTCAGCCATAATAACCGATTTTAAAAAAGGAACACAAAATCAACTTGTGGGAACAACAGCAGAAAAAATCACCGCGAGTACAAATTGATGACCTATGTGTTGTCTATTTCCGGTTTCTCCCTGGTATGCGTACTCTACCAGAACGATGTGTGTTTCTATTGGCGTTAACTGGATCATTTTTCTGGCATTATCCTTCCAAAAGGATAAATGGCAGCAAAAACTTTTGTCGATATAAGCAGGAAAATGACAGAGAACGGCTGTTTCTATTGAGCCAATTTAATCCCTTTGCCGGTAAATTGGTTTCAATAGAAACAGACCATTTGACTGCTAGGACATTTGTTCAAACGTGAAAAAAGTAACATTTGGCATATGCTCAAATAACTTTAAATTATATGCCTACCACTTTGCTTCTCTCTAGATACAATGTCCAAGTTAACAATTTTGTTTTAATTTCATTTGGCAGGAAAGAAGCCCGAGTGTTGTGCTTGGATATCAGAAAGCGTTTGATAGAGTATGGCAACCAAGTCTCCAGGCTGAACTCCATGTCCTTGGCTTTGCTGGTAAGCTGCTAGCCGGGGAGGGCGGCCAAGAAATCCCAATTTCAGACGTCATCATTGGTTTAACACGTAAAAGCGAAATCTTGACGAAAAATTCTGAATTTTTTATGTTGTCAAGGAATATTTTCTTATTCCAAAACCGTTGGGGTTGAAGAATCAACTCCACTGGAAGGGTTATTTCTGATATTTTTTTGGTATTAATAACGAATGAGGATGAGGTCGTATGTAGGTCGTGGGAACACCCATGACTGACCCACATCAAAACACCCAAATTGGTTTGTGGTTTGCACTCCGTATTGCTGTAATTTCTTTTGACATTTTTGGTGAATTGCTATAATGAATGAGGCTTGGCCACCACCGCCTGCTGCTAGCCTGGTTTGCAGACTACCTAAGAGATCAATTCTTGAAGGTTTCCTGAATTTCAAATCTTCCAATAGGAAGTCCATCAATGCAGGGGTTCCACAAGGCTCCATCTTTGGCCTCTTCTATTCATCACTTTATCCATGACAGTATCATAGGTCTTTCAAACACTTCCATCTTGTATGCTGACAATGTCATCTCAGAGACTTTCAGTCAATCTAAAGAGGATGAAGTGCTGCTGCTGCCTCAAGATCTTTACAGAATTAAAAACCAGGCCATCTCTTAGAATATTCTCTTTGACTCCAAAAAATGTATGGCTGTCACCATATGCAAGATATGTTACATTTATTTCTGATAGAAAAACCTTATATGCAAAATGCAAGATATATAGGCTATTGCCACTGATGAATCACAAGATCAGTTACGTTGTTGTAGGCTATCCAATAGAGCCAATGCACTTCTTGAATACTTTATAATTTCATGATACAAGTAGGGGAACCTTCCTATGTACCAACCTGAGAGAATTGTGGCTTTGTACCATTAGCTGTCCAAACCTAGCATAGTCCCCTTTCTCCAGGGCATCAGCGGCCTCTGTTGTACGCTGGATCTCTCCTATGACATGACGTGCCCTGCAGTACATCTCCTTTTCCATGATGCCTTCATGTGCTGTGGAATACAGATTTTTATAGCATCATTTGCAGTAACATCTTATTTACTTTAGATGCTCCAAAATATCAAGTAAAGGTTAGGTCATAATTCTTGAGAGAAGAATGGTGTGGTGGTCTTTTCTCGTCTGAACGCTAGTACAGT
>JAMKCH010082748.1:0-12206 GCA_023653785.1 Ophioderma brevispina | reverse complement strand
GTTGTGTACTGTTTTCTACAAGAAGATAGTCTAATGGGAAGGGACATATGGTAACTTTGGTTCGTTAAATTGGACAGAAATTTAGAAGGAATTTCTCAGTACAAATTTATTAACAGTTTCAGAAAAACCAATGAAATCATTCTCAGTAGTTGTACATGCTGGTCACATGTTAAACCATCAAGTGGATTCAGTAAGTAATTATTACCAACCAACTTAATGTTTGCTACATGGTGCTGGTTCCCAGTATTGTGCTCTCTGTATAAGGAAATAATAGGAAAATCAATAACTACAAGAATTATACCAAATAAAATGTGTGGAACTTGTAACCCTCAGACTGGTCCATGATAAGTGCTTTCTATGTTGTGACATTAAAGGGTGAATAAAAAAAAAAAAATAACTTTGATCTCACCACTATCATCACAAATTGTAAAAAGCCATATTCGGCCCAAGTTTGCCATTTGACGGGTAGTGCCTCCAACTGGACTTGGAATTTTAAATGAGGGGGGTGTTACATGACAAACGCATCACCTCTTGCAGGGGTCAGTGGGTTTTGTTGTGATCAAGCCCTTGTGTATGCTCCCATTCATTCTAGATATGCCACCCGGTAATGGTCCAGGCTCTCGTCTGCAAATGGCGAAAACGTGCAAAAGCAAAGACATTTTCTTGACCAGGATACCTAAAGTTCATCAAAGATTAGCCTTGACATGTTTTGTATAGAAGTAAACAATTGGCTAATGACCATATTGAAAGTGAATACGAGCATGGATTACGTTCATACAAAACTTACGGCATCCGGTAATTCCCACAGTGTAGTCTGTCTCACAGACTTCGAAAGATGTTATCTAAATTGGTACTGAGCGAGAGATGAGAGATTAACATTAAAGTCCGTCATAGTGAATGTGTTGTTAAATGAAAATACATCTCAAATATCTCCAGAAAACGAAGGGGTTTATGGACGTTTTGCATAAGAGGGTCCGCTACTATGTCTTGTTTTGAGGATGTGTCATAAATGTGTCTGAACCTATAGAAACTAGCAAGAAAATGGAAGTTTGTGTCGGTACTTTGGTGATCGACGACACGAAAAGCACGCAAATCGTATTGTGCATCCCTTTTTCCCCACCATGCCTTTCGATATTTTCCAGTCTTGAGGAATTTCAAAACACTGGTTTCCATTTACGCCAACTTTTTTTTTTCACTTTTAGAAAGAAATCAGGATACGTAGCTACCGGACCGCCGTTAATACAGACTTCTTGCAAAGGTAGCAAAATTTTTTCGAAATGAACATCATCAGAATAACGTATGAAGTCATGAGAGGGTGATGCTGCCATAATAAAATCTCCGGGTTATTTGTGAAAGACGTCATTAACTGTTGGTATAAACATGCCTTTCTTAAAGTTCATTCGTACTAGCGCCCAGAGGTTGCTGTGTACTGCTCACAAAATCTACCCGAATGTATTCGCAGTCAGACTTCGTATACAGAAGGCAAGCTGAGAAAGGCTCTAGAGGGAGCTTTCATGGAATTCGACGTAGACTCAAAGAGGAGACCGTCATCAAGGAATTGAAACAGAGAGCAGGACGAGCTAAAATGTTGATTGGTAAAGACTAAGAGGGTGGCACATGTTGTCTAAATGTGATGCTAAAAAATCTGGGCCCAATGCTATCAAAAATTTTGAAAATGATTGGGGATTTTAATTAATACCAGGGGTACTGAATTTTTCTGGAAATTTTCAAAATTCTGGGTAGTGTGTTTCAGTAATGAAAAAAATGACATGTGATTCATCTACATCTATATTTGGCTGTTGAAAAGATTTAGTATTTATACATTAGCCCTCACTTGAAATGATTAAGCCCAAATCAGCACCCTCATGGGTAAACAGAACATTTAATAATTAATAACGTGACTCCATGAGTATTGGGATTAAGCAGACAAAAAATGGTTGTGTTGTGTAACACAAGAACACTTGCCAGAGCTTGATTCAACAGCAATTGTGATGCGACAAGCAAAATGGAGGCTGAATGTAGGTCCAGATTCAATTTTTTACTTTTTCATGTAGCCGTATGCACATGGTAAAAAGTATTTGGCTGAAATCCTCATTGAATGTGACCATTACTCAAAGAGAGGATCAGTGAAGGTGGCCACACAATAGGAAACAAAAGAACTTTTCTCCTCTGTTTGGCAATATCTCAAAAATCAATAATTGAGACTTCCGACCATTTTACTTGAGCACATCCAATTACCCTGGTTGATCAGTCTTGAGACCGTGGTTTATAGAAATGAGATACAATTAGTCATGATATTCATGTAATGTGGATTAATGTGATGGCAAACTAAAAAAGTAGCCTAAAAATTACTGCGGAAACTGGATTCGTCTTGACAGAATCTTAGTAATACCCTATCTGTTTTTGGGTTATGCATTTTGTCCCCGATAGGTCTTTCCGTATGGAAGTCTGGGATGTCCGTATGTCCGTGAACAAAAATTTTAATCTGGGTGGAACATTTGGCTATATCTTTTTTATGGATGGGGCTATAGAAGCAACTGGAGTATATTGAGGACAGGAAAAATTCTAATCCCTACAAATCTCATGTAGGCATACACTTGGGGTCCTACCCTTGGGTGTGTAAGCGGGCGGTAGGGGAAAGTAACTTCCCTAAATTTTTATGCTTACCGCTGTGTATACGTTTTGTCTGTTGAAGTATGAAGTGAGACCGCGCAATATAATCAGTGTTGCTTCAGTTGCAGAGTGCGCTTGTACTTTTTGCCTTTGCTTACGCCCGCGCTGAAAAGCTGTAAACCAAGGTATATACGCCGCGGCGCTACTTCCTACTTGAACTGGACAGAGGTATAGCTCCTGCATTATCCTCTATTTATTATTTTTTGCCTTATGCAGATGAGAGGAAGAGGCAGAAGCTCTCAAGAAGAGGCCCATCCCATTGAACGACCTCCTGGCAAAATACCAATACGAACCAAACCAAAACCAGATCCTGCGCAAAGAAACTGGACAGAAATGACATTGTTGTCGCCCATGGTGCGAAACAGCGGCCCATGTATCCCAGTGTAATGTAATTGGAGTCATGCAAGAAAAAAAATACGGTACATAGGTTGCGGTTCAAATTATTCAGCTTGATTTCACTGCAGAGTTTCTAAAATTTTCAGGGGAGGAGCATTTTGTGTTGTGCATTATGTACTACAAGAAGATAGTCTAATGGGAGAGGGACATATTTCGGTAACTTTTGTCCGGCTAAATGACAGGAAAAATTAGAAGGAATTTCTCCGTAAATTATTAAAAGTTTCAGAACCCAATGATGAAATCATCTCAGTATGTCTACATGCCTGGTCACATGTTAAACATCAAGTGGATTCAGTAATATTTACCAACAACTTCAATTTTTTGATACATGGTATGGTCCCATTATTGTGCTCTCTGTCATGAAGGAAATAATATGAAATCATAACTACATAACGAATTATAAAAAATACTTACTGTGTGGAACTTGTAACCCTAGACTGTCACATGTAAAGTGCTTTCTATGTTGGGACATTAAAGGGTTGAATAAAAAAAAAAAGACACTTTGAATCACCAATATCATCAAATTGTAAAAGCCACATTCAGGGACCAGTTTGCCAGTTGCAGGTAGTGCCTCAAACTGACTTTGGAATTAATGAGGGGGTGTTACATGACAACGCATTAACCTCTTGCAGGGTCTGGTTTTGTGTGATCAAGACCGGTGTTATGCTCCCATTCATTCGAGATCTGCCACCCGGTAATGGTCCAGGCTCTCGTCTGCAAATGGCGAAAAACGTGCAAAGCAACAGACATTTTCTTGTGACCAGGATCAATTTAAGGTTATCAAAGATTAGCTTTGACACTTTTTGGTCTTAGAAGTAAAGATGGCTAATGCCATATTGAAAGTGTAATACGATGCATGATTACGCTTCATACTACAAACTTAGCAGTCCGGTAAGTATTTCCAACAGTGAGTCGTGTCACACACTGCGAGAAGATATATATATACTAAATTGCGTACTGCGCGAAGGAGATTAACATTTCAGTCCTCATAGGTGAATGTGTGTAAATGTGAAAATAAATCTTCAAATATCTCCAAAACGAAGGGGTTCTATGGACGTTTTTTGCATCAGAGGGTCCGTACTATGTTTTGTTTTGAGTAGGTGCCATAATTGGTTCTGAAACTATAGAACCTAGCAAGAAAATTGAACGTTTTTGTAGGGTCCTTTGGTGCTCGCAAGACACGGAAAAGCACGCAATCGCGATTGTCGCATCCATTTTGCCCACAATGCCTTTCGATATTTTTCCAGTCTTGAGAATTTTCAAAACACTGGTTTCAATTTACGCCAACTTTTTTTTTCAATTTTCAGAACAGGATACGTACTTACTGACCGCGTTCATACAGAATTCTGCAAGGTAGAAAAAGTTTTCATGATACATCATCATGAATAACTGTATTAAGTCATGAGCAGGTGATGCTGCCCATATCAACATCATCCGGGTTATTTGTGAAAGACGTCATTAACTGTTGGTATAAACATGCTTTCTCTTCAATTAAATCCTTCTTACTAGGCCCAGAGGTTGCTGTGTACTGCTCACAAAATCTACCCGAATGTATTCGCAGTCAGACTTCGTATACAGAAGGCAAGCTGAGAAAGGTATAAGGGAGCTTTCAGGGAAATTCGACGCTAGACTAAAAGAGGAGGACCGTCATCAAGCGAATTGAAACATATAGCAAGAGACTAGATAAAATTCTGACTGTGGGCAGACTAAGAGGGTGCTGCACTTGCAAATGTTGTCTAAATGTGGATCTAAAAACATCTGGAGCCCACTGCTATCAAACATTTCTTCAATGAGGGGATAATTATATAACATGTGTTACTAAGTGTGTGCGAAATTTTTCACAAATTCGGTACGTGTTTTCAGTTAATGAAAATGAGCCACTGATTATCTACATCTATATTTTGATATGGTGGTTAAAGCATTTATTATTTATAACCTTAGCCCTCACTTGAAATGAATTAACCCAAATCAGCACCTCATGGGTAAACAGAACAATTTATAATAAAGGAACTCCTGAGTTATTTTATTCAGCGACAAAAACAATGCCTTGGGTAAACACAAGAACAATTGCCAGATGATCCACCAGAAACAACTGTGATGCGATCAGCAAAATGCGTTGGAAGTCGGTCAGATTCAATTTTACTTTTTCATTGTAGCAGGAGGCACCATGAAAATAAGTACATTTTGCTGAAATCCTCATTGAAAATTGACCAATTCTGCCAAAGATATGATCAGTTGAAGGGTGGCCACCAACAATTAGGAAAACAAAAGACATTTTATCCTTTTTGGCAAGATCTCAAAATCAACACTTGCGAACTTGACTCATTTACTTGATCAATCACAATTACCCCTGTGTGATCCGTCTGGACCGGTGGTTTTAATATAAATGAGTACAATTAAGTCTAGATATTCATGTAAGTGGGATTTAAGTTCTGGCAAACTAAAAAATTAGCCATACAAATTACTTGGAAACTGGATGTCTTTAGCATCTTATTAATAAACCTATCTGTTTTTGGGTATGCTATTTTTGTCCCCGATAGGCTCTTTCCGTATGTCTCCGGCTGGTGTCCGAGGTCCGTGACAAAATGTTAATCCTGGAACATTTGGCTATATCTTTTTTCTGGATGGGCTATTAGAAGCAAACTTGAGTATATTGTGGAAGGAAAAAATATAATTCCATACAAACCATGTCTTCATCCCCTTGGGGGCCTCCCCTTGGGTTTGTCAGGGGGGGTAGGGGAAAGGGTCACTTTCCCTACACTTATACTTACCGATGTATACGTTGTCTTGTCTGAAGTATGAAGATGACGACCCGGAATATACTCAGTGTTGCTTTCAGTTGCAGTGCGCTTGTACTTGCTTTGCTTTCACGCCCGCCGCTGAAAGCTGTACAATGTATATACGCCCGAGTCGCTAATTCAACTTTGAAATGGACAGGTCTAGCTCCTGCATTATCTCTATTTATTTTTTTTGCCATTATTTGCCAGCTGGACGCGGAAGAAGCAGGGGAGGAAGAAAGCAGAAAGAAGCTCTCCAAGAAGAGGCCAATCTCCCATGAACGACCTCCTGGCAAAATACCAATACGAACCAAACAAAACCAGATCCTGCGCAAGAAAACTGGACAGAAATGACCTGTGTTGTGGCCCATTGGTGACGAAGAAACCACCAACCATTCCCCAATGGTGATCTGGAGAGGAGACGGTTATAATCCAGAAGGCAGGGACTCGTCAAATTGCGATACCAAATGAAGAACTGAAAGAATCAGGGGAAGATAATAAGGACTGTAAAGATGGAGAAAAAAAGACCAGAAGGGTGAGAATCAAATGATAAAGCTAAGGGTGATCAAAGGTGCATGATGGAAAAGAGGAAAAACAGAGAGCAGGAGTTGTGATGAGAAAGGGGATGCGAAGAAAAGTGCAGCATGTAATGGGGAGGCCGTGTCCCCCGCAGAGGAGGGAAAACAGATGAAAAAGCAAAAAGGTGGTATATGCAAGAAGGTGAACTTTGTGATTCCAGCACTTCCTGTTTTATGATAAAACATTGTACACTAGATATCCTTGAGAAAAAGCTCATTCACAAAATTTGAGTGATTCGATCTTTACTGTTTTTTTGTTATGAGCAATTTGCTTCTTTGTGGTAGTGCATCTCACTATGAGTTATAATCTGCTCCATTCACCAAGGACACAGTTCAGTGAGTTGTACTTGTTCATACACTGACATGAACTTACCTTGTGTGATCTTGGGTCTCATCCCAAAATCCAGGTGGGGGAATTTTCTACATGTAAATACACTGGTGAAGGAAGGTACTGACTGTTCCAAGGGAATGAGATTTTACTAGCTTATAGGGTCTAATGTCAAAAAAAAACTCCTCAAAAAATGAAAGATGAAATTGCTCAGGCTAATTTGTTTTCAAACATCCTATGCAATCATTTTTAGAGGGAGATTTCTGTCCCACACACTACTAACCAAGTCTTATTTTGAAAATATAATCTGTTTTAAAAATTGTTCAAGGGGAAGAAACCCCAGATGACAATATCATTAACTTAAAAAAACAAGCTGATGTCAAGCCAAGCAAGCTATATACGTAAGGTCGCCGGTTCGAATCGGGCCAATGGCGCGCGTGGTTTTTTTTTCAACACTATCGTGGCAATGCATCTCCAGGGCAAAAGATTAATAACTAATACAAGCAAGCTATAACCAAAGCATTCTTGAACAACAATAGAACCTCTTGAGTGCGCGCAAGTGAAAGTACTTGCTTTAAAGTATTGTTTTTAGCCAAAGATACTTCACTTGAACAACAATGACCTCTGCGTGCTCTCAAGTGAAGTACATTCTTATGCTTGCTTTGGTGTTCAGGTGGTTTTAACTTTTTGCATTGTTTTCTTTTTGTTCTTGGCTTACTTTTGGAATGAATATCTTCTTGGTTCTGGCTTGACTTGAGCTTGTTAGGAGTAGGTATTATTGCCAGCTAATACCAATACCTCCTTTCAACCACAGAGGATTATGCAAACAAGACATTTCGTGTACAAATCAAGCTTTTATGGAGCATTGTACATACAGCCTTGCTCCCCTGACATGCCTATAAAATAGTGTTTTTTTACACCAATGGGAACGTGGGTCTAATACATGTATAGTATTTGTACCTAATTTTACCTGTATAATACGTTACTCTAGAAGAAATTTTGTTTTTCTGTCTGAAATGGCCATCAGAACTTACAACACAGTGGTTTATGGGACAGTGTGTGTGATATGAACATACCACAGATAAATGGGGTTTAGATAGGTTGTCGGGTTCCAAAGTAGGAGTTAAGTGCAACCTCCAAAAACCTTTAATTTTCATTTTGCCTTTCTAGTGAATAATTCGTACAGATCAGACATAAGACATGTAGGAAAAGTACTAGGTATAATAGCTCCTAAAAAAATGTGAAAAAAGGGTAAAAATTCTGGGGGTGTATGACATTTTGGTAAAAAATGGAAAACTGGGTTATTTTCAGAACTTTTACATATCAGGGAAATTCGCATTTCTGGAATTCTGGTACATAATTCTCAAAATACTGTGTGCCGCCAACGACTGCCTCGAAGAGGCGGAACCTTCCCGATGCTATCATGGGAAAAAGTCAACATCCAGAGCCCGGGTAATACAAATATTAACAAGGCACACCATCACTGATCATTTAGTTTGTCACTATAAGGTTAGGTACATGCGACTGCACACTAAAATGGCTATTTTACATAAAGTAAACATTGCCTTTCTTTCGATCCCACAGATGTTTACGTTGCGCTGCTTTCAACATAATAACCCCACTACTTGCGTGTAATCCAATGGAGGTTGGACGGCCATGTCGAACCCTTGCGGTAAAAAATTGAACTGGCAAGGTGAACGGTGGCTGCACACCGTATTGCGAAATTGCGAGAGTGCATTATGATATTGATTTAGAAAGGGAGACCATAAAGTCGTGTTAACAGGGCATGCCGTATTTATGACATTTGGCCATACACCACAATATACCACAACACATTTACTTGAATGTGGGTCTGCAACTTTTTAACTTACCACAAGTTTGTAGTAAGAATTACGGAAGTGTGGTATTTTGTGATACACAGCCTGTATGGGATAATTGCAGTGGCGTAACCAGGGAAGGGGGTAGGAGTGCAGCTCCATCCTGGTGGGGAATTTGCCCCCTGAAAAATTACTGCACATGCGCCAATTTACGTGATAACAAAATAGGCCTTAGAGTACTATACTTAACAAAAATTTAATATGCTTGCCCCCCCTGGAAAATACATTGAGGCCAATTTACCGCATTGGGTGTTTGTTTTGATGATAGGAAATTAATAGGGTGGAATGCAATAATCCCCAGGTTGACATTAGATGAGGTTAAATGGGTGTATTTTTCTATGCAATGAAGTAATGGTTGCCAAAAAAAAATGTTGTATTGGAGTTAGTAGTAACAGGCCAGTACAAATAGGGTAGGGCGGGAGGATTTTTTTTTTTTTAATAATGCATATTACGACATCAAATATCACACATAGGCTATGTAAGTTATTAATATTGATACTTGTGACTTTCTTATTGAAAATCGTAAAGAGAGGTGCCAAAAGTTACACCAGAACACAAAAATATTGAAAAAACGTGTTAAAATCGGTTAAAAACAAAGATGACAATAGATTTTTGAAAAATCAATAAAAAAAAAGAGCGGTAGGTATACTTTTGTACAGGGCTCGATTAAAATATTAGGGTCGGGCGGGTTACTCCAAACAACAATTTTTTTTTTGGTGGCCTAATGAGTGTTATATTTAATGCAAAATAATCTCGGAGATTCTGGAGATTTACAGCTTTTAAATAAAAAAGAAACAAAAAACATTTTTTTTTTTGTTGGGGTTTTGGCTGTAATGTTTCATTGTAAACGCCTGAGGCTCAAAAAGAAATGGTCACAGCAAGCCGTTTATCGATTAAGCTTTGTTAAAGGTTATCCTTTAAAGGCCAATATCAGTGATTTGAAAAATATTCTGAAATTTGCAGGAATAGCTTCAAAGTGAGGATAAGTCTGTAGAATCTCATAAGTTACTTTTCCAGCTGTAGAATTGACAGAAAAAGAAGGAAACGGCAGTGTTCCAGATACGATTCTCCATTTCAATTACGTGTTGTAGTAAGGGTCCGTTTAGGCAGTAATGACTAAAATTCCGACTTCTGGCCCTTATTAGGTTGCTTCTGGTCTTCTCATTTGCAGGGTATGTTAGGAACTGTACTGTTGCATACCTTGCAAAAATCTGATTTTGTGATTTGTTCGATTTCGATTAGACTAACTGAAGTTGTTGTCTTTAACTTCCTGGGCACTACCCTGCCGATCATTGGACATACTACACTGTAAAGAACTATTTGATTGGTTACACATTGCAGGTAATATATGTAATGAGCAAATCAGAGATTATGTAAGAATATGGTAGTATGTTTTACACAGAGATACAGAAGCACCAATTTGATTGGTTACTTGGAGGTATATCTTGTGTTGGTCCTGGATGGAGCCAGAGATTCATCAGAGGTGTAGTGCCCAGGGGTTAAAAAAAGAAATGAATACAGGGTGAGTAAAAAAAAAAACTGACCCAGATGTTAGTTGAGTTGCTTTCAACATAATAACACACTACTTGCGTGCTAATCCAATGGAGGTTGGACGGCCTGTGACCCTTGCGGTCAAAAATTGAAACTGGCAAGGGTGACCGGTGGCGGCACACACGATTGCGAATGCGAGAGTTGTCATTAGGATATTGATAGAAAGAGAGGACCATAAAGTAGTGTCAACAAGGCATGCCGTTAATTTTATGATCCCATTTGCCATACACCACATTAACCACCACCAGCATTTATTTTAATGTGGGTTCTGCACAATTTTTAACTACCACAAGTTTAGTAGAATTAACGGAGTGTGGTATTTGGTACAAAGCCTTGTATGGGATACATTGCAGTGGCGTAAACCCAGAGGAAGGGGGGAGGAAGGGCGCAGTTCCTCCTTGTGGGGAATTGCCCCCCTGAAAATTTCTGCACATGCGCCCCAATTTCACAGTGATACAATCATAGGCCTAGATACTATACTTAAAAATTAATATGCTTGCCACCCCTGGAAAATACATTATGCCAAAATTTTAAGCCATTGGGTGTTTGTTTGCTGATAGGAAATTAATGGGGCCTGGCAATTGCCAATAATCCCCACTGGTTAGACATTAGATGCGGGTTAAATGGGGGTATTTTTTCTATGCAATGAAGTAAGGCCAAAAAAAAATGTTTGTATGGAGTAACAGGCCAGTACAAAAAGGGTCTAGGGCGGGCGGAGTGGAGTTTTTTTTTTTTTAATAATGCATTACTACATTCAAATCATCACACATTTAGTCTATGCTAAGGTTATTAATATTGAGACTTGTGACTCTTATTATTGAAAATCGTAGTAAAGAGAAGTTGCCAAGTTACACCAGAACCAAAACAATATTGAAAAAAAATCGTTGTTTTAAAAATCAGGGTAAAAACCACTTGAAAATAAGATTTTTGAAAATCAATAAAAAAAAATTAGGTTAGGTATTCTTTTGTACAGGGCTTGCTTGATTTTCTAAATTAGGGTCGGGCGGGTTAATCCAATACAACAATTTTGTTTTGTTGGCTAATGAGTGTGTAAGATTTAAGCAAAAATAATCTCGGAGATTCTGGGGAGATTTCAGCTTTTAAATAAAAAAGAAACCAAATGTTGTAATGTTCATGTAAACGCCTGATGCTCAAAAGAAATGGTCACATGCAGCCGTTTATCGAATTTAAGCTTTGTTAAAGTGTATCCATTAAAAGACACTATCAGTGATTTGAAAAAATTTGAAATTGACAGGAGGAATAGCGTCAAAGTGAAGGCATAAGTCTGTAGACTCATAAGGTACCTTTTCCAGTGTAGAATTGACAGAAAAAGACGAACACGGCAGTGTTCCCAGATACGATTCTCCATTCAATTAAAGGTGTTGTAGTAAGTGTCCGTTCGGACAGTTATGACTCTAAAAATCTCCGCGTCTGCCCTTATAGTGCTTCTGGTCTTCTCATTTGCAGGGTATGTTGTTAGGATACCTGTACCTGTTTGCATACATGCAAAAGGCTGATTTTTGATGATTTTTTCGATTTCTGATTTAGCAAATCACTGATAGTGTCTTAAGCTTCCTGGGCAATACCTGCCTATCTATTGGCATTTATATGTAAGACTATTTTGATTTGGTCACTTGCAAGGTAAGATAATGTAATAGGCAAATCAGAGATACTGTAAGAATCATGGTAGTATGGTTTACACAGAGATACAGAAGCACGGAATTTTGATTGGTTACTTGGAGCAGTAATATCTTGTGTGTGCTGGAAGAGCCAAGAGAGTTAATATAGGTGCGCTAGTGCCCAGGGGTTTAAAAAAAGAAATGACATACAGGGGAGTAAAAAAAAAAAATTGACCAGATTGTGTCCGCCATTGTGACATGTTAAGTAAATATATCTAACATATGTGGCTTCATCTAAAGCTTTCACTTGTCGTAATTTTCTGGAAAGATCATTCCTGTTGGTTGGTATAGAACGAGATACAGTCGCTTAATCAAGTAGTCGGTTTTGCGCTCTGTTCACGGATCAT
>JAMKCH010082747.1:0-15060 GCA_023653785.1 Ophioderma brevispina | reverse complement strand
CATATGGAAATAAGTATGTTCTTCCAGAGCCGTTTAAAGGACACTGGTGGAAGGTTGCTCTTAATTTAACAGAAAAGTTGTTTTCAGAGCCTAAGAACCCATTACTTTGAATGATCTGTCTCCAACTCTACGCTTGGTACGAGGAAAGAAGCCGCGTCGTACATAAGACTAAGACGGTAGCTTGTCTTGTACCATCAGAATTTCTATCCAACACATTATACAAAAGTTTAAACCATCAGGAAGGTATGATGGGCTAAAATCAGACGTATACAAAATAGAAGGATTTTGTATCTGATACCGTTCCTTAACAGCAACAGTGAAGAGGATCAATTGTGACGAAAACTCTGGTAGGAGGGGCGCGGATCACGCCCCCAGACCCTATGCGCCCACTACCAACCAATCAACCAGCTTTATTTTGCACCAGCAGTTGGAAACCAAATTTACGAATATGGTAATTTTACATTCTTACAGATAGCCCCAATTAGATTGGACATACTCAGTGGAATTTCAAACATAACCCCATGTTTTTTACCACAACACAGGAACACAGGTATCATCAGCATACGATGTGAAGTTCACATCGTGATATACGAATATCACGACTGGATGAGTAAAACATTATGAAACCTTGGAGCCTACAATGTATCCCTGAGAAACAGAGTAGTAATATGCCGGATGATACCAAAAGGTTTTCAAGCCTTGTATCAAAATAATCATGTCAGGGACCGACGGCCACAAAATTTGAGAGGAACTGCCGGAAAGATATACGATTTTTGATTCAGATTCATTAATACCATGGGGGGATATATGAAAGATTGTTTGTAAAATCGAATTATTGTCCAGCCGGACTGGCATGTTTAGATAAAGTGTCAGTCACTGAATATTGTGTCACTTGTAAGGGTTTGGGGCACAAATCAGGATTATTGCTTATGTTATCTTATGAAAGGCAGACAAAGTGGTAATATTAAAGTTCTATAGTAACAGTATTACAACACATATATATCTTGTAATTAATTTGGTGTTCTTATTCACCTAAAATTATTTAAAAAGGGGTGTCAAAGGTCAAACACGTTTTTTTTGCCTACTGAATTTTAATACATACTAATATCGGACACAAAAAGTTCGATTGTCACTTTCTTACCGTCTGAAAGCTGAATGATGAACTTCGTTATTGTTTATTAGTTCTTATGACAATCATAGTCGAGCGTTTTAGGTCCATGTTGTATATTTTTGTATAAAGTGCGCGTCTCATTATTTACGCCAGGGGAGGAATGGAGGATTTCTACATGTTCTCGAAAAGTTTTGCGTTCCCCCTTTGCTTTCGTTAAAAAATGTTGGCATTTCTCCATTGATTTTATGAGATTTTTCACCAATTAAAAAGTTCACGCCTCCCCCCCCCACTTCATTAAAATGAGGGACTTTCATATTCGCACCTCTTGCTACATTTTGCTTACAAATACAATTAAGTTTAATGGGTAAGATTTATTGAACGAACCTAGGTCTTGTTAGAATTCAGCTGAAGCGACAGGGGTGGATGTGGGAGAGGTCGCTATTTCGCGCAAGCGCGATTACCCTTGCAATGTCAGTTCCAAAGTACGTGTTCTCGTGAAAATTTGATGGAACCAATTTTGAAATAGAAAAGGTTCATTGTATGAAGGTAGTATTAAAATCAACGTATTAAAAAGTAAAATGAGTTAATGGCGTCAGGTTGTATAGAACAAACAAGTCAATTGATCTTGGGGAGTTTATATACTGCGGCAGGGGTTGGATGTGGGAAGGTTGGCCCTTCAGCGCGAAGCGCTGAACCCTTGCAACATTGCCAAATATAAAGCGGCGCGGTGGTTGGTGCGGGAGGGGAGTTTGCCTGTTCAAAACCATGTTCTCATACAAATTTGACAATTTCAAAAAATATTGTGAAATTTGTAAGTGGTTCACTTCTATAATGCTTATAGCAAAATCATATTGGGCTTAAAAAATTAAAACATAGTTGATGGTTTACGTTTTGTTTTGACCAATTTGTAAAGTTCATTGTGAATTCATCAATATATCAAGTGGCGCGGGGGTGGGTACTCGGGTGGGTGTGGGAAGAGGTGTCCCTCTTCCTCACTAAGCACGGAATTCCTTGCAATGGTCATTTTCCAAACCACTTTTATCAATGTTTTATTTGAACAAACCATAAGTTAATTGATAAAGTTCTAATATGCCCGAAGAGCGTCCAGGGTGGGTGCGTGGGATAGTCCAGGAACTGCTTAGAACCCCGCTTACAATTCATCCGCAAGAGAGTCTGAGACTTGATTGAGTTGTTGGACCATTTATCTTTAAGAATCACAACACAGGTGGCTTTTTTGAAACCGGCTGCAAATTCCGAAAATCCAAGATGGCCGCCGGTAGCCACTTTAAAATATAAATTGTTAAAATTTTGATACCTAAAAGTATGTGTAATACCACGTTTTATGGTTTTGGGGTGCTTGGGAATTCATTTCTGACATCGGGGTTTTTATCATTAGGGTCCTCGTTACATTGGTATGGATTGGAAATTTTCCAAGATGGCCGCCGTCAGTCATATGAAAATTACACATTTTGAATGACTTGAACCTAGTATTATGGTTAATACATTGTTTATGGGGTTTTTTAAGGTGCTGGGTATTCATTTCTGACATCATTTTTATCATTGAAGTCCATGTTAAGATATATGGATTTGGAATTCCAGGATGGCCGCCGGCCTGTCATATGTACATTACACATTTTTGAAGACTCATCCTAGAATTATGTGTAATAACCTCGTTGTAAGATGGTTGTAGGTGTAGGATATCCATATTTGGACACCAATTTTTTATTATAAGAACAAGTTAGGTCAACGAACCCAATGAGACATTGATAACAATGCTCGACCATTTAGTTCTTCGCAGCCAATCTTGAATTCAAATGGCCGCCACCATTAACTACTTTTGCCTATATCTTGGTCCCTTAGATTCGTAGAGGCAAATTCCTGGTGTCTGACTACCCCATGTTTTTTTAGTGTCCAAGGAATTTCATGACACCATTGATACATGCTGGACCATACATGTGCGGCAGCAATCTCGGAATTTCAAAATGGCCGCCAAAAATGGATTATATTATACTCGATTCACGCCTTTGATAGAGGTAGAAAAATTATTCTGGTGTCTATACCCATGTTTACAAGGTCAAGGAATCCAAAAAGATCAAAGGGAACTTTACTGGGGTTCTTGGTGGCAGCCATTGGCTATTTGGTTGAACTTATTTCCCTCCATTGGAGATAGGAGCCCAAGTATGAAATGTTAGTGGCAGAATTGAATAAAAGCCATTCATTTAGTACATTTTATGTGAGGTTGGATGGAGTTTACATATTTAGGAGGAGAGACATTTATGGTCAAAAAACATAGTGGTCAGAAAAAAGGTAGTGGTGACAGAGTTGGCAGTGTCATTTGTAATGAATAAAGTGGTGGGCACTTGTATTTACCAATGTTCTTGAAAGGCATCTATGAGGTAAGTTGACAATATCGATAGTGCACACTTATTTAGTCAGTATGTACACTAGACTAGGTAAGTTGAGATTTTAAGTTGACAAGTGGTTGGATGGTGGTGTTCAGAATTGAAAGTGACATATTGAGGTATCATAATTCGGCCAGTGATCTGTCTGAGGTCATAATTGACAGTGACATAGTCGATGGTGTCAGCGTTGGCAGTGTTATAATTGGAAAAGTAACAGAGATGACGGTGTATAATTGGCACCGGTGTCATAATTGGCAGTGGCCTAATTCAAGTAAAATTAGTGATGGTTTGTAATCATTCGCCTTAGAGTGTCAATAATGGAAATGTATTTTTGTTGGTGGACATAGTTGGATCATTGCATCATCAGAGTCATCGCTGTCTTCGTTATCTGATGAAAAAGGTGGAGAGGGAGTCATGATCATTGAATTGTGTCCCCGAAGCACTTGTATTCAAGTGCTCTACTTCATCTGAGGAGGGGAGCTTCGGGGGGAGATATCGAACAATCAAAACCATAGTGGGTCTTAACTGCCCAGATTGTAGTGTCATTATATGTTCATCAGTTGGAGATGGAAAGTATAAACATACCACGGGTTAGTTGAGCTGCCAGTCCTCCATATAGCAACCTGATAGTTCACTCTACGGCCAGATATGTTGTCGTAATGCTGCACGACATGGTGGTACATGCAGGTGACATTGCGCCGAGGGGCACAAATATACCGTAATCACAACATTGTCCTTGATGAGAGTGTACCCGAGGCTGCAACACTCTCTTGAATCTTGGTACTTACGCCAGACAGCAGATATATGTTTCATGCTCCTACACTTTTCATTCTCTTCCACCAATCACCATACTGTTTGACACTGAAACAGGAAACAAGAGAATCATTCAATCTAACAGAAATGGTTTTACTCAGGAGTAAGTTGTTGTCTGTTGGCCCTACATGCCGTCACACATTGTGATAACTAGTGCCTTCAAGGTGACAATGAAGGTTGCAACCTATCAATAAGTGATGCTGAAGCTTCCAAAGTTCCAACCCTCCTAGCAGACCTAGGAAGTGCATGGGAGGTTACTAAGGAACTGTTTGCTGGTTTCGAAGGATTTCGATGTGCAATCTATGGTCGATCGAGATTCAAGAGTGTTGACAGCCTCAGGTTTCACTCTCATCATGGAATATGTGTGATGACGGCATGTTCTGCACATCGGCCCAGTGTGCTGCAGCAACAAAAACAACACATCCTAGAGAGAAACTATCCGGTTTGCCATAGGGACTAGCAGATACTCCCGTCAGTTAGAATTCCATCTCCAAATGATGGACAGGGTAAATATAACTCTTGGGCACTTAGAACCACCATTATGGGTGAGGGGGGGCAACGATTCTTTCCGAAGCTCTTGCAGATGAAGAAAGAGAGACTTGATACAAGTGATTTGGATGACGATTGATTCAGACGATCAGGACTCTCCATGTTTCATCAGAGACGAAGACAGCTATGACTCGGATGATGCGTGATCCAACTATTGTCACCAACACAAATAACGATTTACAATTAATAAAGGACAATGCCAATTACTGACACCATTCAGTCCTATGTGAATTCCAATTAGACACTGCCAAGGCTGATCACCATCAGCTATGTCACTGCCAATTATGACACAATCACGCAATGTCACTGCCAATCATGACACCATCAGCCACCATGTAACATTAAATCCAACTTATGCACCAAAACTAGCTACATACGGACTGAATACACGTGCCCTACGAATATTGTCAGCTACGTCATAGATGCGTTTTAAAGAACATTGCTAAATACATGTGTCACCCACCAACAATGTCATTACCAATGACACTGCCAACTGTGTCACTGCCACATTCTGTTCACTACCAACCATGTCACTACTGTGTTTTGGACACTAAATTGGCACTTATCAAATAGGTCAAATCCGCCAAATCACATGTACCAAATTTGACTTTTGTTCAAATTTTTGACACTATATTCTATACTTGGTGCCCCATCTCAAAAGGAGGGAATTAATTACGTTCAAACAATCAACCAAAAGGCTGCCGCCACAAACAAAGAACCCAGTAAAGTTTACCTTTTATCTTTTTGGATTCCTTGACTTGTAAAATGGGCATAGACACCAGATCATGCTCCTACCTCTCTCACAAGGCGAATAATGCTATGGAATATCATCAATTGTTCTTGCGGCCATTTGAAATTCAAGATTGCTGCCACGAAGGAAGGTTCAGTATTGTTATCAATGGTGTCATTGACTATTTTGACCCAAAAAGGGGGTAGAATTTTGCCTCTACGAATCTAGGGACCAAGATATAGCCAAATAAGTAGTGAAGGTGGCGGCCATTTAAATTCAAGATGGCTGCAGCAACTAAATGGTATAGCATTGTTATCAATGGTCTCATTGAATTCCTTGGCCCAAACTTTGGTTCTCTAAATCATAAAAAGGTGGTCAAATAGGGATTTCCTACCCAACAACCATCGACCACGAGGTATACACATAATACTAGGATGAATCTTTCAAAAAGTGTACTAAACATATGACAGCCGGCGGCCCTCTTGGAATTCCAAACATACCATGTAACATTGGACTTCTAATGATAAAACAATTTCAGAAATGAATTACCAGCACCTAAAAACCCCATATATAACGATTGTATTAAAAATAATCCTAGGTTTAAGTCCACCAAAATGTGTTACTTTATATGACCTGCGGCGGCCATGCTCTGGAATTCCAAAGCCATACAAGTAACATGGACCTATAATGATAAAAACGAGTGTCAGAAATGAATTACCACCACCCCTAAAACCCCTAAAACGAGGTTTACACATACTTTTAGGTATCAAATGAAAATTTATAGTTTTTAAAAATGGCTACCGGCGGCCCAATACTGGGATTTTCGGAATTCGCAGCCGGTTTTTTCGAAAAAAGAACCTGTGCATTCTAAAGGTTTTAAATGGTCCAACAACTCAAATCAAGTCTCAAAATTCTTGGGATGATTTGAAGCGGGGTTCTAAGCAGGTCCTCGGGACTAGGAGGTGAAACCTTATACAGACTGTCCAAAAAAAATATACAATCAAAGATGAATTTTTTTGGCCCAAAAATTAAATACCTCTCAGAAATGGATTTGTACCGAGTCTTTTTTTAGGAGTGTTCCAGCTTTCATGAGAATTTAGTTGGTGTAATTGGGGGTCTGGTTCAGGAGTTATTGGTTAATTATCTGAGACATTTGAAAAACCTGTTGGGCGAGTTTTGGCTATCCGATACAACACGTGCCATTGAAAATCCACTTCAGACATTCTTAATGAAATTAAAATAAACAGTAGGTATAAAGTGCTGCTCTTGTGATATAACCTCAATTATAACTTTGTAATGTCGCAATTGCTAATAAATACATGTAGCATTGGAAATTCTATCAAGCAGATTGTGGTCTCAGCTTTACTCCAGTTTCAGCAGCAGGTAGGGTAGAACCATAAAAACAACCTCTGTGAAAAACCTTTGAACACAAACACCTTCCTTGATTGCCGTGGTTGAACACGCTTTTTTATCATATCCTCCCTGGCATCTTGGAGGCAGTGGGCAATAGGGGAAGAGTAAATTTCTCCACACAGTAGAGCGTTGTACACCAATTTGTCCCTCAACAGACTTGTGGACGGTTACATTAGTTTCAGCAGTCAAATTCCCAAATTTCCATGCACATTCATGATTATTGTCCATCATTTCATCCAACCAACCCTATATTTGCTGGTGCTTTCACTGAAAAATAATATATTGATTAGTTCAAGTGATAATACATTCACTCTGATTGTACAATATTCTTTTTGTTTGAAAATGTTTATTTAATCCCACAATGAGCTACACCGCCTTATACATTTAGTTTATTGAACCTTCAGGTGAAACTGGCCCAGTAGTATTTTATCCTTTGTGTTCAACTGACCATATCTCCGCTTAGGGTCCACCAAATTGGATGGAATAAATATAACAAGCGAGGGCGATTTAGCTTAGGATTCTGGCTAACACGTAAAATTAAAAACATCTGGGCAAAACTGCACAGTTATATTTTTATAATTTTTATTAGTTTGATGTATAGTTTTTATTGGGACATCTGTATAGAAAAAGTTTGTTTTTAAAATTATATTTTATCATGCCAAATTTGTACATAGAACCAATTTGAAATTAGGCAAATGTTACTTCTACGACCGGTATGAGGGTGTTTAGCTTATGAGACGTCTGCAAAATGCAGCAACATCAGCCTTTTATTTCGAGAATAACGAATGCTGATGGCAGCGTGTCCGCTGCAGGGGGGGCAAACTCACAGTTTGGCGGGTGGTGAGCAGTATGTAAGGTTGTTAAGAACCCCAATTTCAGCACTGAGACTCGTAGGTTCACCCAGTGACCAATTTTCACCCAAAGACCACTTTTATTTTTTATAGAAACTTTTGCTGAAAAATTTCACCCAAAGACCTTATTTTTTTTATTTTTTTTATTTTTTGCTTTTTTTAAGTTTTTTATTTTTATAGCTTTTAAAAATCTTATTTTTACTTCTGCAAATGTTCTGTGAGGCGAAATCCGTCATTATACTTTATTGGTAAAAATTTAAGGGGTACCATTGTGCTTGTTGATTGTGCATTTTAAAGGGACGGCAGCAGTTTATGAATCATGGGATGATCAATGGAAACAATTGCTTGTTAGACTTTTGCCAATTTCCTTTATAAATTGGGCCGACGCAAGTTCATTTATTTATTTGATAACCAGAATAGGCAGAATATGCTTGTCATTCAAGGACAGAAAAGCTTTGAAGAGCGTTGCGTGTGTCGAGTGGGCGGAAGCTTTCAGCGCGTGCTGCAAACCCCCCAATCTAGGAGATAAGTTTTTTGAAGCGAAGTGGCTAGACAACAGCAGATAAGCCCCCCCCAACAGCCAATTAGAGACGATTGTATTTCAACACAGTAAAGTGCTCGTCAAAGGTTAGTTGGGAACTTGTCGACCGAGTATAAGACTTTTGCAATTATTTCTGTGGGCGACATAAGTTATTACTTTATGGATAGCCAGTTTAAAAGGGGCTATTGCTTGGTTGTTAAATGTTCGCATTCATTTTGTTTTCAATATGTGATGTTGTAAGGGGCCGGCAGCCAGTAGATTTCACTGGATATGACCAGTGGTCCAATTGCTTGTTCGACTTTTGCAAATTTCCTTTTAACGGCCGCCATAGACCCATTAGCTCGTTACATTATTGCATAGCCAGAATAGGTGCGCCACCGTTATTAGACTTCCGGGCAAAGTTTGCGTAATTTAAGGCGTTCATTAATTCATACTTTAGTTGAGATAACAGAATATGGGCGCCGTGCTCTAGACCTCTACAAATTTGCCTTCTAAGGGCGGCGCATCAGTTTAATAATTCTTTGGACTAAAACAGCGAGAGAACTATAGGGTCATTCATCGACCGAGCAAATTTGCTTCTAGGTGGGCGGGCCATCGGTTCATTACTCCATAGTTGTATCACATGTGCAATTTTGTGGCCAAAGGGAACGGCAAAAAAACCTAACCACCGGGATCCCCTCCTCCCTGTTCCCCCCCGTTTGAATAGCAACCCCATATCGGTGTTTAATGACTTGTCGGTTTGTTAGTTTCTGGTGTTAACGTTTAGGATTTAACACCGCCTCCGGTGTGTTGCGCAAAAATTTTGATTTATCATTGGTGGTCTGGCGTATGTAATGCTAAAGTAAGCAGCTAATATAAAAACAAAACATAACACAGCAAACATTTTATACTAAATGTTAGATGTTACAGCCCGATATACGAGTTTTACACAACATTGGTGTTATTATACTAGCCAAAGAGTGTGTCCTCCTGGGACCCCACAAGGAGGGTGTTAATTAACACCAGTGTGTCAATTTAACTCCAGGAGGGTGTTAATTAACCAGCTGTGTCAATTTAAAACCACCTAGGAGGGTGGTAAAAATACATAATTTTAACACCGAACATGTGGGGTAATGTAAGATTAAACAAGGGTGTCATGTCATATATTGTAACACCAAAATTAGTGTCAAAATAACCACCCATTTGGTGTTTTTGTCTTTTGTACGTTTAACACCATAGGTGTGGTCCTCCTCCAAAACACGGCTTGGTGTTTTTAAAATCAACACCCTAGCTTGGGAAATTAACCACGAGTTTTTGCAGGTGGTGACTTGGTAGAGTGAAACCTTAAGCGGGGAGCTCGTGCTTTTTGGCATTTTTATCAATTGCTCTTTTGCGGTCGCAACCAGGGGCGGACCATCAATTTCATTTCTTGGCTTGGATGCTGAATAGTATTGAAGTACAGGGGTGCTTGCAGACCCTTTTCAGCAATGTTTCTTTCAAGAGCGGAATTGGTACCTTTCATTAAAACCTTATGCAGATATGGCACCTCATGAATTATCAACTTAAGCAGATTCAATATGGCACCATGTGCTTATGCACTTATGCATTTATGCAACTTGTTGAATCTTATGCAGAATAATGCCAACTAGCATCTTATTGCAAAGTACGCAGCTTATGCAGATTATACAGATTATGCAGCTATGCGTTTTACCAGACGTCCTTGATTGTACACCATTAATCTTTACGCTTTTTAATTACAAAAAAATTAGGCCTTGAAATGAAAAAGACAAGTTGTAATTAAACTTTCTCAAAGATAATAAATGCCGGTCAAATTTGCTGAGGGTGTCCCGGTAACAGCAAAACACTCTCAGAAAAAAATGCAACTGAGAAACCTTTTTTGTACAGTTTAAAGCACACCCATAAGTTCTACAAATAACCCTATAGGTTCTATAAAAACCCTAACAGCACATCTGAAAAACCATTGATAGGCTTAGTAAATGTTCCTTTGGCTAAAGGGTTGGAGATATTTTGACGGAGATTTTGAAACGTTAATACAGCGAAAAGCAGTCGTTTGACCTTTTTGTTCTAAAATGCTTTTTCCCTTCTTCGATCTTTAACAAAGAACCTCCGAAGGGTGATTTTATTAACTTGAGTAACGGGTTTCTTAAAGCTTCAGGTTTCCAAGAGCAATTTTCTTGGATAAAGACAAACTTTTTGGTTCTATAAAGAACCCATGAAGATCGTCATGGCTTCTTTGTAGACCAAGAAATGAACACAAAACAAGTTTTGTAGCCAAGGAAATGGTTTCTTTATGGACGTTCAAAGAACCTACTTCCGAATCTTTTCAAATTTCCCTCAAAAGTTCTTTGTATTTGTGTACTACAGAAAAACCCAAACTGATTAGAGATGAAAATTATTTTGCAACATGATTAAAATATTGTTTTTCACATGTACGTTTGACGCAAACAATAGAAGGAAGGTTCCTAAACTTATTCAAATTTCGAAGGACCGGCAGAGACCGAGAGAGAGAGGGGGCAGTGGAATGATGTGGGTGGTATTGCTAGTATATTGTTTCAATCACGAAGGGTTTTCACGTGGGCATCAGATAATCTAAACTAACAAGAAATGAATTTTATATGGTTTAAAAAATAGGAACGGTAATTGTTAATTGCAATAATTTGTTAAAATCGAACTGTCTACTCAGTATATTCATTGCTTGTCGGCACGGCCCCCCCCCCCCATCTACACTGCACATTATAAGTAATATAACACTACCGTTATCTCAGTATACGGTTTTATGATTTTAATTTAAAAGGCTATTAAAATTTGTTTCTTTGGCAGGGACTGAGAAAGGCAATCTAACCTTATGATTATGAGCTCTAATATATAGCTCCGATAAACGTGTAAGGAAATTGTGGGAGGCCAACCTTGTTTATTGTAGCAAAACTCGTACAAGGTTTGGCCAAGCAAAAAAAACGCGACATTTTGCAAAAGTTGCAAAGACATTTTTCATTTGGACGCCGGGAGTGGCGGAACAACCCGGATCAAAAAGGGCACTTGAATTAGTTCAAGTCTTATGAAAAAAAAAACGCTGCAAGTATATAACTTTTTCTCTAGAACCATACAAAACATGAAATAAATTTATAAATGGTTTCACCCCGACAGCGGTTTCCACTCTCTGTCTCTCCTTTTGGGCTAGCCCTTGGCTTATAGTGCAAGAACACTTAAATAAAATAATTATAGTTGCCCTCAAAATAATATAATTGCAACAGAAACAATCTTGGTGTTGTTATTTCTACTTAGAAATGATGACTGAGATGATAGACGGTATATAAGTATGAGGAGCGCATGAATGTTGCGGGGGCACAAGGTTTGTACAGGGGGGAAATAAAGTATAGGTATAATTGTATGAAATCTATACCAACATGCCCTAAGGATTAAAGGGGGATGGCACGATTTAAGTCTATAAATTTTTTCATCTTTGGTAGAATGGCTTCACCACAAAAACCCCATCTGTTTAAAGTTTTGCGCCGATATTTAAACCCGTTTTTACAGTTAAAGCTAAAACCCGTCGATTTTGTAATACCCATAGAAGTATTGTGTAACAGTTAATATTGGTCGACTAAAATGGGTTGACCGTTTATATTTTGACGGATATTTGAACGTTAATAAACGAAAGCAGTGTTACCTTTTTGTTCTAAAATGCTTTTCTTTCGTTCGATCTTTCACAAAGAAACTACACGAAGGGTGATTTATAACATTGATTAGGTGTTCTTAAAGCTTTAAGGTTTCCAAAGAGCCTTTTTCTTGGATAAAGAACCTTTTTGGTTATAAAAGAACCCTAACTAACGATTCTTCATGGGCTTCTTTGTAGACCAAGAAAGAACAAAAAAGTTTGTAGCCAAGGAATGTTTCTTTATGGAACGTTCAAAGAACCCTTATTCACGAATCTTTCAAATCCCTTCAAAAGTTCTTTGTTTAGACAGGAAAAAAAACTGACTTCTAGAGATGAAATTATTTTGCAACAATGATTAAATTATGTTTTTCATGTACGTAGCCAACCTAGAAGAAGGTTCCTAAAACTGTATTAAAATTTTCGAGAGACAGACACAGAGAGAGAGAGAGAGGGGGCAGTGAGTGAGTGAATTTGTGGGTTGGGTATGCTAGTATATGTTTCAATCACGAGTGTTTTCACGTAGGCACTCGAATATATAAACTAACAAGGAAATGAAATAAATAAAAATGACGGAATCGGTAGGAAGGTGAAAGGTAATTGTTAATGCCGAATTTGATAAAATCGACTGTTGTTAGCTCAGTATATTCATGCATTGTCTGGCACGCCCCCCCCCCCATCTACCATGCAAAGTATAAGTAATATAACAATACCGTATATCAGTTATAACTTGTTTTCTGATAATTTAAAAGCTCTACAATTTGAACTTTTTGGCATGGGAACTGAGAAAGGCATCTAACACTTATGATTATGATCCTCTAATCTATAGCTTCCAGTATAAAGTGTAAGGCAAATTGTGGGTAGGCCAAGAGAGCAAAACCGCGTACAAGGTTTGGCCACCCAAAAAACGCGACATTTGCACAATGTGCAAAGACAAGGACGCGGGAGTGTGGGCGGACAACACGGACAAAAGGGCACTTGAATTTAGTTCACTCTTAGAAAAAAAAAAGAGATGCAAGTTAGTTATAACATTTTTTTCTTCAGAACATCCACCACACATGAAATAAAATTTATAAATGTTCCCCCGCAGCGGATTTCCACCTCTCTGTCTCTGACTTGGGCTAGCCCTTGGTTATAGGGCAAGAAAATTAAATAAAATAATGTATAGCTTGCCCTCACAAATAATGTATAATTGCAACAGAAACAATTTGGTGTTGTTATTACTTAGAAATGATGAGAGATGATAGACGTATATACGATGAGAGTAGCGGATGAATTTGCAGGGGGCAAGTTTTGTACATGGGGGGAAATGTATAGGTATATGTACTGAAATCTATACCAATGCCCCTAAGGATTAAAGGGGGTGGCCCGATTTAAGTCTATGAAATTTTTCATCTTTGAGAATGGCCTTCACAAAAAAACCCCATCTGTAAAGTTTTGCCGCCGAATTTAAACCCGTTTTAAGTTAGAAAAACCGTGATTTGTAATCCCCATAGAGTTATATTGTGTGAAATTAATATTTGGTCGACCAAAAGGGGAATATTTTCGCTGGTAACATCCAAACCCAAACATCCCTTGTCCATAAGATTCACGGGTAAATCAGAAAAAATGTAGCTTCTTCTGATACCAAAATTTTGACAATTCCGGTAAAATCTGGGGACCCTGGGGACGCAGATAGCGATGGGGCCATGGACCTTTAAAAAAGGTCTAGTTTGTCCTATCTGTGGTCATAGTTTAATAGTTCATAAGGGCATTAAATGTTCAAGGTCATCCGGGGTTGGTGTAGGGTAAGGCGGGTAAGCCGAAAAC
The DNA here is from genome assembly GCA_023653785.1 of Ophioderma brevispina. Classification (NCBI taxonomy): domain Eukaryota; kingdom Metazoa; phylum Echinodermata; class Ophiuroidea; order Amphilepidida; family Ophiodermatidae; genus Ophioderma; species Ophioderma brevispina. The sequence continues at coordinate 1,189 of JAMKCH010082747.1, read as the reverse complement.
CATTCGATTGAAGCCAGTAAGTCCATGGTTAAACAAGGTTTGGTAAAGATGACCCCGAACACCTTCGATTTTGATAGCCAATAAGGCCATGGGATAAAGATAGTTTGGTAAAGATAAACAATTATCAAAAAAAGTGTAAGAAAAACCTCTAACTATACACATTGTATTTTCTTAACCCAAACCTGTTAGAAAAGAAGGTGATGAGCAAAACAAAAAATGGCGTTCGTCGTTCGGGATTACCCGGCACCTCACGGCTAAATGCTGAACGTGGTTTTCAATGGCGGCCACTTTGGGGACAAAATAGCCAATTTTTGTTTCTTGCACATAAAATTTTGATAATACGTATATGAAAAAGCTCGAGAGAATGTCAATTTATGTAGATGAGATGGAAACACCTATATATATTGGTTGCCATGCGGAGGAAATGGCGTCGTTCGGGATTAACCCAAACCAGCGTGATGTTTGTAATCTCGTTACTTTCGTAAACTTCATCATGGACGTGCCCATGTTGTACATGATTTTAATTGTGGGGAACCCTAGTCCTATTAAAACTAATTAAGCCCCTTTCTCTATCTTCATGTAAATGTGATATGTCATCTGAAAGTATGTTCCGATATTAATTTTCACTAAAAGTGTTTTTGTAATTCTCGCGAGGAAATGGCGCGAGATTTCCATATTGGTTCAGTTTACCATTGACTTAAGTACAAAGAAGCCGCGCTAACACCATAGGGTGGTAACACGGTCGCCCTCCTTGTCGACAAATTATAGCGACTATCGCTGCGTTCGGTATTACCCCCGCGGTCGTGATTACCCGACCTCTCCCCTGCTAATTTCAGAATGCTCCGATTTTGTTCCAAAATGGTCCAAATTCTCATATAGTCTCAAAGGACCATCTGGGGAATAAATATTTGGCACGGCCTTTTCACCATTTGGACATTAATTAGAGGAGGTTAAATGTAACCATGGTTTATACATATCCTACGGAATTGTAAATTACGGAAAATCTGCTAACCGATTCTGTCCCTTACTAGGTTGCTTTAAGTTTACGTCTTGGCACTGGTAGCGTATTGTAGCATAGCCTATACTGCAGTTATCAGACATTGCAAAAATATGATTTTATGATTTATTTTATTTGACATTTTCTGATTTAGCAAATTCACTGAATGGCCTTAATACGTTAGGCCATTAG
>JAMKCH010082746.1:0-12718 GCA_023653785.1 Ophioderma brevispina | reverse complement strand
CTTTCATGGTTGTATGGTCCGTCTATCAATAGCATTCGTAAGCAGTAGTGCGGCTAATGCAAGCGGAAAAGTGGGCATCGGGAACCGAGGTGTTAGTGCCAAAACCGAAGTGGAAAATGGCGTGTAATCGCAGTACTTGACGCAAATATGTGGATCACTAAAACATAAGATTTCCTCCAACGTGGGGTTCTTCCACGTTTCCAGCGTTTGTGTAGCTTTTAACTAAAGCAAACGAGTGTACCATGCATTTCAGGAATTATCAAGGTGGTAATATACAATAAGGGGCTAAGCACGGAGGCACCTATTATCCCGGGACCACGCAGTCTATGGATGCAGGACCGGAATGACATGAGCCGAAGCCCATCGCATGAGCCGCAGGAACAGACTGGACGGAGGGAAGGAGAGGACGGAGGTATCCGTTTCTCAGTATACTCGTCATAATTCCTTTTCTCCGAGTCAGGACTACGCCAGCATTCCGCCCGACAGAACCATGAAAACGCGTAAAGGAAATACATGTCTGCGCGTTACACGCGCAACTTCGCGCGCGGATGTAGACGCGTTTCAGAAAAGGAATTGTGACGGCAAGAATAGTCTAGACTCGTTCAGTCCCTATATTTTAATATGGCAAAAGCATTCGCAGGACTAGTCTGGCGAATTACTGTTGTGAAATCTATTTACGGGACAAACTGTCGTACTGGACTTATAATCGGATTCATTAATTCTGGGACACGAACGACCAAAATACAGCGTATGTGCGTTATATCCTGACTGGAAGCGTAGGTTCCAATGTCCTTGACAACGGCAATAAAACGCGTTTAATGCAGGGCGCAGAAGGGCGTAGCGTTGGTCCGTTCAGAACCAGACCTCGAGCGCGCCAGAGAGAGAGGTTGGGAAAAAGTGTATTCAAAATGCTTAGTATTTCTTTACCGCTACCAATGAATAGGCTGCGAAAATTTTTTATCGCAACTACTATCACCCATTCCCCTTTATGTGAAGAAAATTTGGCCCTCGAACGGAATGCTATCAATACGAGACTATCCTGAGTCCGAATATTCCACCTAATCACAGATTTTTTACCTCTTTATGTCAAAATCCAACGAATAAAATTTGCTTCTCAAAGCCCTAAAAAAATGTCTTCCAGTGCGATCAACAAACGCTGACGGAATAGCCATCTAGAAGGACCCTCGTTCCCCACTGACCTTGCCAACGAGCCGGGTAGCGCAAGTCGCGCTCTGGTGGCGAGGGCACAGGGGATGGAACGGGAGGAACGAGGGTCCTTCGGGTGGACTAGTGCAATACGGTTGACATGAGAAGACTTTCTTTGACCAGAAAAGCAGATAGAGACATAATTTGGCTGGACTGTGCATGTGGAATAAACTTTAGATAAGAGTTCAAGCAGCTGTAGGATAGGAAATAGTGAGTAAATTTAAACTAAAACTTTCGTCAATTAGATCATTGCTCAACCTCGGGCTTCGCCCTCGTTTACGTAGTTTTCCGAGGTGAGCAGTGGATCACTAGCGTAGCGTGCGTGAGTTGAATGCATGAACGTTGGGTCAAGTCTCTGTGCGGACGCCGTGTCCCAGAATTTAAAGAATACGTATCATAGTAATATTTCTCTTTACTCTAATTAAAATATTATTGGAAAAATACATTTTATTTGGAAAACGGCATGGATTCGAACCTGTGTTACCTGCATTATAAATCGCTGCTCTTATCCACTACACTAGGAGGGAGCATGTGGGTGGTGAGTTGATTTAATCCTACAAGCTTTACGGAATAAAACCGATAATTACTATTCTAGGATATGATACAAATAGCGCCCGCATAAGTTTGTCCGGTAAATAGATTTCAAACAGTCATTGCCGGACTAGTCTTGGCGAATATAACTTCCTTTAATAATATGGGACTGGGTTAAGCCTTAGGCCCATAGACGTCTGTGGCGAAATTGGTTGGAGAAAAAAATCAAAAATTATCAAGTTTGGTATCCTGATTAATCCTTAAGTATTTGTATTATTAGAAACATACCGATTGAAACAAATCAAGAATCGGATGCCTTTCAAGCTCTAAAGTCAGCGAAACATCGAAATTTTGCAGAATTCTGCACCTTGGAAGGGTGACAAATTTGCACGGGGGAGACATCACTTTATTTTTCTGATCAAAACACAAAAATGTCAGTTTTAAACAGCATAGCAGAGAAAACAACTCGCCATCACTGCTGAAAGAATGTTTTAAATTTAAATACAACTGCTACAATTTAACTTTCTCAAATTTAAGAAAGTTCTCACAAACATGCAATTTCCATAGCGTACGACCCGTGAGGACCTAGCTTCAGTAGTCCCAATTCTGTCCGTTGCAGTCGTGTATAAACAGCGCTCTCCTTACCCTCCCTCTGCATACTGGAGTGACTATTACGACTGTTGTTGAATAGGAAAGTTCAATTATATCTGAATAAGCAGTTAATCTTCAATTCAAACTTCTGGTACAGTGGATGTTGTGCATTTTATATTCTCTCAATGCCCCACACCTTCAAGACAATTTTAATTCATCATGTCAAAGCTGAAAAGAATTGTCAAAAAAGTTAAATTTACCATTTACTCCATGCAAAGTTTAAGTCAGATTTGGGGAGTAAGTGCAATAAAAAACTAGAGCAAAATACCCGGATGTGCGACAGACAAGAATACTTGACAATAGGTGCCCATACATATACTTCATAAGGGTTCATTACTACCATGAACACTGGCCATAGCAATTCGATGTCAATGAAATTCATTGAGTGTGGTGGAGCAAAATTTTTCACCTCATTTCCTGTCTTAAAATTTATGAAAGCCTGCAATAAATAATACTCGCAACATGCAAGGTAATTTTAAGTTAAAGGTCCATGGCCGATACGTCAATAGGCTAGCCCAGGGACCCAGTCCTAGTAACTAGGACATTCGAATCCATTTATCATTAGCACTGGGCATTTCGAACAGATGAGTCTCATGTCCTAGTCGTTATGAAGTGACATACGGTATTGAATGAACTCACACTTGCAGGTTACAGAGACCCAAAATCACCGCCCAATATGCACTTAACAGGATTTATGTCAATTCTTGCAATGCTTACATTACTGTACATACCAGTTGTTTTACAATTTGATCTCACAAATTGTAAATTCGAGAAGAAATAGGGGGGAGCGATTTCTCAACCTGCAGATTGAAGTCCGAATGAAACCGGAAGCATAAATGACGAGGTTAAAGGTCGTAAACACGGTCAGGGATCGAAAAAGTGGGAATGTCGGGAAAGCTCCTTACAGGAAAGTTGGACCAGTTGGAGGGAAATTGGCCATTTTGGAGGAAATTTAAACATAGGATATAGTGGGAAATCTGTGAGCAATGCGGATATCTTCCCGGGAAATTCACATTTTTTCAAGCCTCACACGGTAAAACAAAGGCACACCCGATGAACACAAAATCCGTTTCCAACACTTATCAGACGCTGCCGGCCAGCCAATAATGTACAAAAAAAGTAAATAATTTGATGCAGTATTTATGCGGCCTCTAGTAAAAAAAAAAAAAAAAAAGTTTGGCCTTATCCAAAAAGCTGAAGAGTAAGCGAGGTCTATAATAAGCGGATATTTGAAATCGGCCTAACAATTCAGAAAACCCTTGCTTTTGTCTTAATAAAAAATGACGACAGGCCTAATTGTGATTTCTTGGCTACCGTCGTCTGACTAGTCCATGAAATACTCGGCCACACACATCGATCGCGGGAGGAATGAGTGACAGGTGCACACAAACGAAATCCCGAAATCAATGACGTAAATAGACGAAGGGTATAGAGACTTCTCTTCCGAAACAATTTACCACAAACATGCACAACAAAATACAAGAAACCCCCTCGTAAAAACGGCATTGAGTCAATTTATGTTAAAGAGAAGCGATCGACGACTTTGGCTAGAAATCTCCGCAGAGGGTGTGGCTTAACATCTTGTCAAGGAAATATAGAATCACTGGCGCAAAAACATCCGAATGCGTAGTTCGCCAGTGGCGTGCATATTATCCCAGGAGTCCTGCGATTTCTATCTACGATCGGTGTGTGGAAGCATATATGAGTACAAACTTTGACGAAAAATTCGATTTTTCCGAAATAGGTAAGTGAAAATTGACATAACAATCTCCATATGATCATGAGATAAACATGCTTGCATGGACGTACTTGAGGGTGGTAACATAAAAATAAAATATATCCTTCTGCAAGTTGAACTTCGCTGAGTCAGAAAAATGGCAAGTCATTTAATGGCAACGTTCTGTAACTCAGTACATTAGTCCTGATTTACATGTTTACTGGAACTACAGGACCGCCATAGTCTTACCGGTTCCCTTTGTTCACAATGTTTGGTACCAAAGAAAGCTGCTATTTATCTCATTTACCATGCACATTCCTGGAAATCTTAGGGCTAAAGGATGTTTGGTTGGATGTTTGGAGCAAAATATGCCCCTTTTTGGTCGACTATATTAATTTTACTCAGTAGTCTCTCTGGGGGATTGCAAAATCAACGTTTTTTTAGCTCTCACTCAAAACGGGTTTGAAATATCAACGCGAAACTTTGGCCAGATGGGGTTTTGGGGTGCAGACATTCTATCAAGAGAAAACTAAAGCTAAATCGGCTATCCCCTTTACGGATAGAGTGCATTTTGTGGTTTAAAATCCGTCATGAAAATTTTCAATTTCATGTACCCTCAGTTTACAAATGGCAGAGTGTGTGACTTTAGACACTGTCAGAAGCATTTTAAAGAGTCAACTGTTCTGTTTGGGACTGTTCTCGGTCATGATCGGCAGGGTCGCCTTGTTTGTTTAAGGTACTATAAATGGGCGAAAAGTTAAACCAAAACATGACCGGTCAAGGTTGCTTAAATGGGGATGGCCTGATTTACGGATGAATTTGTCATCTTGATAGATTGAGCCTTCACTCCAAAACCCCATCGGTAAAGTTTCACGCCGATATTTCACCGTTTCGCTGTGAGAGCTAAAACATGATTTTGTGTAAGCCCCATAGAGTCCATTGTTCGATTTAGTTGGCGATCACGTATCCCTGTACCAGCAAAGTGTGACCACGGTTTAACATGGACCAAATCTGATCATTTGGAAATGCTCTTTTACTGGCCATGTGTTTTAAACTGGGCTAGTAAATAGGTGGAGTTGTCACATGCGCAATATTTTTGTATTACAAAAGTGATTTTTTTGAATTAACATTCAATCCACATAGTTAAATTTGGTATTAATGAATGTATGGCGTGAGGGCAACAAGATGCAAGTGATAGGTTTCTTAAATATTTAATTCATCTTTCCACTCATTGCCTTTTTAATACAAAAATTAGAAGTGGAGAGGATCATGAGCAGCATTTTGTGCGCAAATTTCATCTCTCTTAGAGAGGTTATAACAACTCCTTACAACCACATACTTAAATCAGAAAACTTTATTATCAGATGTTTATTTGTTTGTTTTTAGGCTCAAATTTGCATTTATGGCATAACCGATGCCTTCACCATTGAACTTAATGGTAAAATGGCATTTTAAAGAAACCTTATGTGCAAAACTGGCCTAAAAAAAAAATTGATTGATTGGCGTAACATAGAAAAAAAATAGGGTGGTAGAAAAATAGGTCGGAGTTTTTTTTTTTATGTTTCAAATACCAGAACACAAAATATATACACACATTCAAAAACAAATAGCACATCTTCACTTTTTCTGTAACACATCTTTTTTTTGTCATTTTGAATGTCCTGCAATCCTTAGAGTACCGAAGTATGACGTCATTGAATTCCTGTTTTTGCATTTCAGCGTTTTCTTGTCCATATAACTTTTTTTTTGCACACAAAAAAATTAAAATATTTAGGGTCGGCAGTAAAATTAGGGTCGGTCGGTTACGCCAATCAAACAATTTTTTTAGGCCCTATTTTGCTGCAGCATGTACCTAGAAAGTATGGAAAGCTTGCACTTAGAGGATACCAAATCTGCAGTTACAAAAAATGCAGTTGCCACAGCTTTTGAATTCAGGTGTGTTGAAAATCGCATCTTTTTCATCATATTTTGCACATTAGCGGTTGTGTAACTCCCTTGGGAATAATGTTATATTGGTCTCAACTGTATTTCTGGAATCCTTGATTAGTAAGCTTCAAGTTAATGTACACTTTTGTAGGGGCTGTGGGTTCATGAAGAGAGCTAGAGCTTTTCACACTAATATCCATGCATTTTACACAAATGAAAACTATGTGACATGAAAATGGCCCACCTTGAAACGCACGGCCACTTACAGTTGCATCAGTGTTCTGGGTGGCAGTAATATGCTTTCAAAGTGGCTTCGGTGGTATAACTGTCTTCGTATTTTGTGTAAAATGCCAAAAAATTGAAAGAATAGTTTCAAAACACACGCACACAATGCACGCTGGATCACGCTGACTCTTTGTCGCTTACCACGCTTATTGAGGTCATACATGTATATCAGAGGGTCATCTATGGCTGCAAAAGGGTTTTTTGGGTGATACATGTTGGTCCTTTTGGCATATTTAGCATTTGAAAAAAAAACTCAATACCGCGGTGATTGGAGCGCTTTTTTCAGATTGTCGACCAGCTTTCGAATTGCAATTTTAAATCCCACATGCACCGGTGCATTTAACTTCAAAAATTTACATGCACAGGTAAAATTATACATGCACATGCTAAGGTAAACATGGCTTGGTGCGACTGTAACCCGTTTTTATAACCAGACTCTGGTCCGTTTTATTGACAGTGGCTCAATTTTATCAGGTCCAGCATTCAATGACTTTCTCTATGAAATAGCTAAAATGGCTAGTTTAACTGAATTACAATTTTAATTTACAGCCACACATGCAGCCGGATACAAAATCTTACATTGCACATAGAGAAAGCTACATCCACCTTTGTAATTCGAAGCTTGTTCAGAACGTCCTATTACGCCAATTTGTTGTTGTTTTAAATGTTGTTAAGCTATTGTCAGGGGGTGTGATAGGCTAACTAACCTATAACAACTGAAATACAAAGACGATATTCATCGATAACACGAACCAGCGTAACATGAAATCAGCCCAACACACCTTACCCTTGGTATGAATCATGACCTGGGTCAGTGCCCACCACAAGATACTGTCGGCCATTTGTCACGCATGGCATTGGTTGCTTCTTAAACATTCCCCAGGATCCTAAGATCAATTGCTGAATTTTTGGCTTCAAAAGTGAGTAATAATTGCATCAATCTAATGTCCCAAATTGCCTTAGTTAACATTAATTCCCTGTAATATTGCTCATGGACGTGGGTCGATTTAGAAAATACAATCTAAACAGCAACGGGTTCGTAGCGTTTTGTGTTCTCTTTTTTCCCAAATAAGGGCTGAAAATCCCGAAAATAACATGCAAAGAGGAAAATTCACATGCACAGAGTCAATTCACGCACTGGTGCATGTGTGCACCTGGGTACATCGAACCTGTCATGAGCATATGTGTGATTAACTTCCTGCAAATGATGCAATCTTGCCTTTGACATGTACATTTCGGTGTCGCTGAATTAAGGAATTGCCCGCAACGGTATTAGTTGAAGACCCGGGGGGATGCAACCCTACCTTGCCGTAACTGAAACAATATGTTCGAATACAGACAAAAGTTACTACTTGCCACTGGTGAAGGAACATAGAAACCTACCTCAGCAAACTGGGCAACCTTCAACACAATCCTTTATTGCAATTTTAAACTAAGATCTTACCCCTATTTCTGCCTAAACTCGCTGTCTTCGTCACTGGATGCCCAAGATCTAGATCCCTCATTACCACTTGATTTAGATATTCCAAAATTAAAGAGCGTCTTCTGCGCCATTTTTATTTTCATCTGGATTCAGAATAACATCTTGATTTTTTTAATCCATCCCAACACTTCGCTATGTGAGGCTCATGTCACCGCTACTTTTCCATTCATCGAATACTGTTCTAATGACCGCACGTGGCTGACGACTCGGCAATCACACTACCGTCACCTTGGAATCTTGTGTATTTCTATTGCAAACACCACATGTGCTATGTGGTTATTTCTATCACCTAATAGATAATATCCTTTTTAACATCTCTTCCGCAGGGATGCAAAGTCGACGAGAATCACATATTCGATTCTCGCAGTGATTCTCGTAGGCAGCCAGATATGAAAATCATTTCTCCCCATTGACGTATTAATTTTCATCATCATTTCAAGTAATTTGATCTTGCAAACTCGGAGACTTTGCACCCTGTTCGCTTCGTATTTGCAATCTAAAACATCTTACTGTAATCGTTTGTATGGCTGATTGGTTTTTTTTTAACCCTTGTGCTAGCACAGGGTTATAGCTATGACGGCCCGAGAATGTAGTCCCGCAAGTTTGTGTGTTTGTATATCAGGGGCTACATTTTCTTATTGTGATGGTGACGAATTTTGAAAGTGGGTAGCGGAGAGCCGAGTCAGGGAACGTAGAGCGATTTCCTTCCCAAAACGGGGGTGGTAATTTTTCCGTTTGGTGGAGCCGTTGTTTTAAACAACTCAAAGCCAAATTTTTTAGCATTGAAGGCATCAGCCCTTGCGTGCATTTTCCATGGTGGATGGCGAAGGCATGCCATTGTAGGCAAAGTATGTACAGTGTGGTTCAACTCTCAAATGCTCAAAGTACGGGCCTTCGTAATCATCTGGTATATGTCTTTCAAGTTTGAACCATTTTCACTAATTAGCATTGAAAGATTTACAAAGCTCATTAACTACCTACCACGTTTTAGCACTTTAGGCATTTGACCTTACTGAACAGGTCCATTGTCACACTCACTCTACCTCCGGAAGAGGGAATATTTGAACAACTATGGTTTTACATATCTATTTTAAAATTTCAAGTAGGCCTTCTCTTAATAACCATAATGTTAACTTAAAACATGTGTTAGTATTATTTGACATTTCTCATTATCCAACTCCCAGCGTTAGCCATGTACTACCATCAATTACCACCCCCCCCATTCTATGTAAAATTAAAGACTCTCAAAAAATTGTTAATTCGTTTTGAAGAGAACATACAATGACAAAATGAATTTGATGCTATACATACTTTGCTAATTAAATTTAGTACATTATGTGTGTTCTGACGGTGGCCTACTTTCGAAGGTAGCGTTACCAACGAGAAATTCATTTAATCCTCTTAGCCGCCCGAACAAACGACGCACGTCCACTGACAAACACGATACCCTTTCCAAAGTTAACCCAGCGAAGCGGCCTCATTCTGCCATTGGTACATAGCGGAAGTAGCGCGCCGCTCGTGCTGACCTTACGGTTAATGCTTGGAACCCCGCGAAATCTCAACCCATTTTAAACAATGCCAAAATGGAATCCTCAAGCAGGAGTGTGTTTTAAAACGATATTTTGCTTCTGTTTTTCGTTATTACTCAGCGACATAGGATTTGGCAGTAACGCTGTTTATGCCGATTATCATTTCCCCTACACCAATCATAGAAGCGAATCCCGCCCCAAACATGACATCATCAAAAACAAATGCATCAGCAACGAAATGTAGTTCCTCGCCACAGATACAGGTACGTGCAGTGTCTGGTTTACGGCACATTTTGATTCACCACTTGCTGTGCTTAAACAGTCACATTACTCCCCTTAAAGTCTGACTCAGAATGTCAAAATATTATGTTTTTTGGTATAGTCAAAACTAAACAAAATAGTAACCTAAATGCACACTTCCGAAATTTGAGATGAATCGGATTTTTCGTTTTGATGGCATAAACAATATGTTGATATATTACGTCTCATGGATACTGGTGTATACAAAATTTCCGGAGCCGGATTTTTATAACAAAGTTGTGAATTTTCGATATGAAGGAATTCGATTTAAGCTTAGCAATTTCAACAGTGATTAGTAGATGGACAAGCATTAATGTCCATGCAAAACACACCATTTTTTTGTGAAAGTGAGGGCGCCCTCCCCTCAGGAAAATCTCTGAGTCGGCCTTTTAATACCAACATAAAGTTCTAATATAGCACAAATAACAATGAATATGTAGTTATTTAGATTGAATACCGATCGAATTAATTTCTCTCCAATAAAAATTATGTTGGGGATTTCTTTTCAACAAATTCTTGGCACCTACACCGTGTACGTGCATAGCCACATGGGACACGAGGCTGTCAATGGTCCTGATCGCAAAAGGAACCCTATTTAGTTGTCCTCAACTCAATTTTATCTTGCAGGGTGGGTTCCTTCCAGATATCTTGATTAAACGCTTGTATCTCTCTCTCCGACCAGTTTGGGTTCCGTTTCGCTTGGTTTTTCGGGGCTGTCTACTAAGTAATGTTGATTCTTGCAAACTCGGACGAATTTGCACTCCTGTTTCGCTTGTATTTTTGCAATCTAAAACATCTTACATGTTATCGTTGTATGGCTGATTGGTTTTTTGAACTCCTTGTGCTTATCCCAGGGTTATAGCTTGACGCACGAATGAATGTAGCCAAGTTGTGGTGGTTTTGTATATCAGGGGCTAACATTTCTTCATTTATGGGTGCCGAAATTTGAAGTGGGTAGGGGAGTGCCCGAGTCAGGGACGTATAGAGCGATTTCCCAAAATCGGGATTAATTTGTCCGTTTTGGAGCCGTTTTTTACACGCCAAGCCAGAATTTTAGCTTGAAAGTCATCAGCGCTTGCGTGCATTTTCTATATGGTGGATGGCGAAGGCCTGCCATGAGTCAAAGTATTTACAGCGTGCAACTCTATGCTCAAGTAAAGGGCCTTCTTGAATCATCGTGGTATAATGCTTCAAGTTACCATTTCACTAATTGCATTGAAATTTACCTACCCACGTTTTTCGCACTTTAGAGGCATTTGACCTTACTAACAGGTCCATGGTCACACTCACTCTAACTCTGGAAGAGGGAATATTAGAACAAACTATTTTTTAAACATATCTATTTAAATTTCAAGTGGGCCTTCTTCTTAATAACCATAATTTTAACTTTAAAAATGTTTTTAATTTGTCATGTCTCATTATCAGAACTCATGCTTTAGCCATTTACTAATCAAGACCCCCTACCCCCCCACATTCTATGTGAAAATTAAGGAGCTTGCCAAAATTGTTATTCTGTTTTTTGGAATAGGAACATACCAAGGACCAAAGGGACGGGGGGGTTTGATCTGATAACATACTTGCTAAGTAAAATTTTTAAGTTACTTATGGTGTGGGTGGGGTGTCAGACGGGGGCCTACTTTCGAAAGTAGCGTTCCAACGAAAAATTAATTTTAATCCTCATTAGCGCCTCGTAACAACGACGCCCGTCCCACATGGAACTTAACACGATACCCTTCCAAGTTCCATCGACGGCCGTCATTCTGTCATTGGTAAATATCGGAAGTAGCGCTCCGCTCGTGCTGACCTTACGGTGAATTGCTTGGAACCCCGCCAAATCTCAACCCACTTGTAACATGCCAAAATGGAAAATCCTCAGCCTAGAGTGTTTTTTAAAAACGATATTTTGGCTTCTTTTTTGTCGTTATTACCCTCGACAGAGGATTTGCAGTAAACTCTTTTTCTGGAAAACTCCGGATTAATCATTCCCCCTACACCAATCAGTGAGAAGCGATCCATCCCCAAACATGACATCATCAAAACAAATGCATCAATCAACGAAATGTAGTTCCTCGCCACAGAGACAGTTTACGTGCAGTGTCCTGTTTATGGCACATTTTGATTCACACTTGCTGTGAATTAAATCACATTACTCACAACTTATCGTCTGACTTCAAGAGATTTCACAAAAATATTATTTTTTTTTTGTGTAATCAGTCAACTCAACAAAGATAGTAACCTAAACTGCACAATTCCGAAATTTTGAGATGAATCGGTTCTTTCGTTTTGATGCAGTAAACATTTATGTGTAGTATGACGTCTCATAGGATACTGTTAATAACAAAATTTCCCGGCAATCCGATTAAACAAAGTTGTGATTTTCGATATGGAAGGAATTCGATTTAGCTTAGCAATTTCACACAGTGATTCGTATATGGACACGCATTTATGTACAATGCAAAACAAAAACAAAAAAAAAACCCCGATTTTTTTGGAAATTGAGGGCGCCCTCCTCATGAAAGCTCTGAGTCGGGTCGGCCTTTATACAAATTCATTATAAAAGTTTCTAAATATAGCACAATAACAAGAAATATGTCATGTATTTAGATTGAATACCGATCGAATTAATTTCTCTCTCAATAAAAATTATGTGGGAATTTCTTTTTCATTTTTCAGCAAATTCTTGGCACCAACGCCGTGTAACGTGCATACCCAACATGGAACACGAGGTTGCATGTCAATGGTCACATGATCGCAAAAAGGGAAACCCCTTAAACAAAAAATTTAGTTGTCTTCAACTCAATTTTAATTGCTGGTGGGTTCCTTCCAGAATCTTGATTAACGCTTTGTAATCACGTCACTCTCTTCTCCCTCTCACATTTGGTTTCCGTGTTCGCTTGTTTTCGGGGCTGTACTACTAAAATATGGATGCCATTATCATCAAAATAAATGGAAAAAGAAAAACGTAAACTGTACTAACGACAAGCACAAGACCGCTGTCAAAAGTTGATGAATACACGAACTAAACAAAGCATTCTGGTATCCACGATACGGAATAAGTTGACACCGAGTCGTTACAAAGTTACGATGAGG